>MJUU01011022.1:0-12099 GCA_002080025.1 Modiolus philippinarum
ACAAACTAATTTACAAAAGAAAACCTAATCAAAAAGTAATTAAAATTATTTATATACAAATTGACATTAAATTTCTCTCTGCCACACACTTCCCCAGCCAAGAAATGACGTCCCGTCATTTCACTTCCAACTACTAAATGAAAGAAATAGATCCTGAAATAAATCTGAGTCTGCTGAAAGAGATGTTATAATATTAATTTTCTTTTCCCAGTCAGAAGGACCAATTGCAGACTTCGACATGTCGAATTCCCCAGATCTAAAGCGAAGTGGTGGCTTCCGCTCTCTGATGGAACGACGTGGTGGAACTGGCAAGTCTGACTGTTCATCACTATCTGTATCTGTATGAGATAGTCGATCATCAGGTGTGTAATCCCGATCCATCTCATGTGTTGAAGCGCTTTCATCAGCAGAGTTCTAGGGTTCATCGATACTCCTTGTGTCGCTTGAAGAATGGGCGTCCCCATCAGCTTCTGCATCACTTTCTTCATCAGAACTCTGGACAATGGCTTCCTCAGTGATGGCTGAATCACTGTCCTCTTGTCGGCTCTTTCTGATGACATAATATTCCAATTCTGATTCCTCATCAGATGGTATATCTTCAGATTTCTCAGTAATTGGTGTTTCCAGTTCCTTCTTTCCTATTTTTCTGGTGGCAGGAGTTGTTCTGGTACGAGGTTTTCTGGGAGCAGGTATTGGTGTGTCACTGAGAATCCCAATTGGAAGTAGGAGGTTACGGTGTAAAGTCCTGGTTCGACCCTCTCCGTTCTCCTTCCTTACAGTAAAGACAGGAATTTCTTGGTTTGGTTGATCGATGACAACATATGGGTCATGCTCCCATCTATCTGCCAATTTATGTTTTCCCTCAAATGCTACAACTTTCACCAATACTCTGTCTCCAACTTGGATGGTACCACCTCTCACTTTAGTGTTGTATCCCTCTCTTTGTTTTGTCCTTGCTTTATCAGCTGCTTCTGTGGCCAATTTATGGGCTTGAGTGATCCAGTCTCTCAACTGTTTGATGTAATTTGAGGTTGGTTCTGTCTCCTGCTCTCTTAGTCCAAATACTACATCAACTGGCAGCCTTGTGTTTCTACCAAACATCAACAAGTATGGTGTTTGTCCGGTACTGTCGTGGTGCGTACAGTTGTATGCGTGGACTAAAGGGCCTACATATGCCTTCCAGTTTGCTTCTTCTCTGGTTCGAGTGAGCCAAGCATGTTGAGCAAAGTACGGTTAAACCGTTCACACATGCCATTGCCCATTGCATGGTAACTGGTGGTTCGAGATTTCTTCATGCCAGTAATGTTGCACAGTTCACGGATGATCTTGCTTTCGAAATTGACCCCTTGATCTGAGTGGATTCTATCAGGAATGCCATAATGTACTATGAACTGGTTGTAGAAAGCTTCGGCTGTGGTTCTGGCAAGTTGGTTCTTGGTAGGAATGACCATTGCAAATCTAGTAAAATGATCAGTGATTACAAGCAAGTGCTGATAACCTCCCTTTGATTGTTCCAGGGTAAGGAAGTCCATACACACCAACTCATGAGGTGAAGTTGTGGTGATGTTAACCAATGGTGCTCTTTGGTTTGTTGGCGTTTTACGTCTGAAACATCTTCCACATTCTTCAATCCATGCTTCAATATCTCTGTGCATACCAGGCCAATAGAAGCGGTCTCGAACTAATGATAGGGTGCGATCTTTCCCTGGATGACCCATATCATTGTGCAGAGCTTCCAATACTGTTGGTACATGAGCCATAGGTAGCACGAGTTGGTGTCGAAGTTCTTCGTCAACTGTGGTCTTTCGATATAGGACTCCGTCTGTCAGCAGGTTGTACTGTTTCAAGTGTAAATGAAAAATCACAAAAGTAGAAAAATCTGAAAATCCAAAAATCTACAGTGTCAAATACAAAATCTAAATACACAGTGAAAAAGAATAATCTAAATTAAAAAATCAAATAATACAAAATATAATAATCAAAACATCATATATCTACAAATGAAAATCAAATATAAATAAAGACACCTAAATGGAAAATCAAAAATTAATTTCTGAAAATGAATAAATATCAAATGTAGCTACAAGAAAAATAATTTAAGTTAAATGCTGATTCAGCTATGTGCACTGGTAATGTAAATAAATATGAATAATCTGTCGAAGAAATAAATACGCCACTTTAGAAGTAAATAAATCTGTAAATAAAGACAAAGTATAATGTCTGAAATAAATATGTAAATAAAGAATTAAAAAGAAATGAAATCACAAGACTGAAATGTAAAGTTAAGTTTCACAAAACTGAAGTCAAAGAGAAAACAAAAAAATAATCTACAAATCAAAAATAAAGTAACTATCTGAAAATGAAAACTGACTACAATGATCTATCTGAAATCCATGAAAACAAGTTAATGTATATTAAAAATAAACAGACTTGAAATCCACTACATGAAACACAATGTAACTGTCTAGTCAAATACAAATAACAGTTACCAAACCTGTAAATTCAAATACACAATATCAGTATATGATATCTAAATTTACAAAGTAGTACTAGAATATGATCAAAGTCCCATAACTCCTACAAATTATCAATTCGAGAAAATACACAATACACAATCTACAAATAAAAAAATTGTCTGAAATGAAAGTAAAAGTAAATCAATAAGTGAAACCTGCAATATAATAAATCAATGAAGAAAAAGCTAAATGAATAAATAAATATCTGTATTAGAATGAAAAAGAGAAATAGAAGGAAAACAAAAAATAAAAATTAGCAAACATGTATTACAAAAAGAATGTGTAAGTTAACTATAAAGTAGAAAACAAAAATTCCTACAAAACAAAAAGAAAGTTTTATATCTGAAATACAATCAAAATATAAATAGTTTACCTACAAGTAAACAATGAGTTGTTAAAGTTTTTGAAATAAGAAACAAATACACTATTAATCAACCTGTAAACAATGAAAACAGTTGATCAGTTGATCATTCACGACATAATCATATAAGTATCAACATGTAAAAATAAACAAAATATATACAATACAATCAGAAATTAAAATGCACCTACCGTACCCTTACTGTAACAGCTTCACTCTCAGCTACAACCTGTAAACATGTGGGGTGGGCAAGAGATCTGTTAAACTTTAACGTTAATAGTCTCAGATACAAGACCACACTAACTAACTTTAGAATCTTACTTCAGACCTAGTTATTCGAATCAATCAAATATCCAAACCAAACCTAATACCAAACCTTACAATAAGATAAATACCACCGACTAGTCTAGATACAGTGATGTGTTAAATAAGGTAAGGTTACTTAGGTTTAAGGACTAAGAGAGATTTCTCGATAACTCACGAACGTAACGAAACGAACGTAAGTTTACTTAAACATACGAAAGAAACAAAAGGACCATTCATTATTAGGTGTATAGTAAGTGACAAACGAAACGAATAGGTACGAACTGGGTTTTAACGTGGATGCATCGGTGATCACCGGAAATTATTTACCTCTTCGGGGAATTTCAATCACTTTTAGTAGTTGTAAAAGTTCACTTCACGTCTTTGTTTGGTGTACTAATGTCAGAGTTCAATTTTCATGACGAATGATTTATAATATATCGACTTAAAATTTGAGTGAAGTTTATATCTCCACATCTTCAAAATTTATCCTCTACAAGAAATATATTAAATCACAGAGACATTCAAAAATATTGCTAGATCCAACCTTCGATTAAATTGAGTTCAAATCTTTCTTATATTATTTTTTTCTGACATTTTTGACACTGATTTTTCGCATGGAATGAAAAGGGAAATCAAGAAAAAGGGGCCCCGCACCACTAGCTGAATATCCGATTCCGTTAATAAAAAATTCGTCATTGAAATTATTACTATACATTTCACATGAGCTCACAGTTTTAGAAGTCTTTACTTACAAATTTTCTTATTATGGTCTTACAAATGTTTTGATGTGATCTGCGCTGAGGACATAATTTCTCGAAATAGCCAACTTGAATTGACTTTTTATTAATTTCAGTTTAAAATCAAATTGTATTATTTAACTCAAGCTCTATTCACACGCTCAGTTTTACGTACATGTGAATTTCTTTATGCAAGTATGCACTAATGTACAAAAACTGTATTTGAATGCACACATGGTGTAAATTGAATAAGGGAAGCAAAAGACAAGGTACGATTAGGCCACTTTTTGGCCCCAGAATTTAGCTCCATTTTAAAGTTTTGAACGTGAATGAAAAAAAACAAAAAAAAACAATATCCGCTTCAATATCGAAGCACATAAATATAAGGACTGAATACGGCCTAGGACAAAAACTTGATAAGAGTTGATTCTTTTCAGCGTTTTCAAAATTTGACTTAGTTTAGACAAATAACGTTTTCTGCAAAATTTGTACTTTTTTCGTTTTTGTTTAATGTCCAATCTATCTGATTTTCGGGGATGTTGATGGGTTTGGCCATTTTTTAAATAAATAATTAAATCTTGGTGCTAATGAAAATAAATATTCTAATCCTACTTGTCATGGAAATAAATAATTTAACTCTTCATTTGGAGAATATTTTTTGTTGTTGCAAATGCAAATAAATGATTTGGTCTATTTGGTGAAAATAAAGAATATGTTTGAGATTTTCATGATTTTGCAAAATCGCCCCTTCGAAAATCAAATGGTTGTTCTCTCAACAGATTTTAATTTTTGGACAACATTCTAGTTTATGGGATCTCGTTCCTTTTTGCACGACCTCGGGGCAGGTGAATATTTGTACTTGTGTAAATTTACATCACACGTGTATTTTCAGTATCAAATGAAGAAAAAAAACAAGTGTCAATGACTTTTTTGCTGCTTAAAATGGAATGAAATACGTGTACATTTGAACAATTTGACTGAAACCCAAAAAAAAAAATAAATAAATATACACATAACATATACATATACATATATGTATTACATATACATATAATACAATGTCATCAAGTTGGATTTAAACATATTTATTTATTTATTTTATTTTTATTTAATTTTATTTAGCAAGTTTTGGTTTCTTTTTAGTTTTTTCTTTGTTTGTTTTTTTTATTTTGTTTTTTTTTTTACTCTCTCATAGAAAACATGAAAATAGATATTTACATCCATGTTTTGTTAACTATTTCCTAGAAATTTCGAATCTTTTTCAATGTTAACCTTTGTTTTGGACCATTTTTGCTGCTTTGAATTGGCCTGGTTTAAACACACCCTCAGCATAAAATGATGAATTCAGTAACAATATTTGGTTTTTCACACCTGTAACTTTAAATACAAATGCAAATTCTGATTTTGGCATACAAAGCGGTCTCGCGAGAATTGACAAAAACTGACAAAAATAAGCGGGAATCCCATTTTTTTATGAATTCAATTGTTTTGTAGGCCATCGATGTCTTGTGCTTTGTCTTTTGAAATAGGCTTAAAATATCTTTACATTCTTGGGTATTTTACGGCCACTTGTAATAATAAATTTTTGCAATCTTGTGCATGTAAATATTATTTTAAAATTTTATTGATTGTATTTTTAAGCAGTCAAAAAGTTTCTTATAATAACGAGAAAACCAAAGTATATAACTCATTGCACGTCACGATATAAAATTGGCAAATTAGAAAATGTGCAATGATGTGTGAAATTTAAATGTTGAAATGTAAATCGGTTGAATGTAAATGCAATTGAAATGAACAATTTTATTTCATGTGAAATGCGATTATCGACAGTGGTTATATTTCTGTATGTGTGTAAAACTGATACGTTGAAGACTTGCGAACATGCTAGCTGAAAATAATAATACACAAGGCCAGTCGTGGGGAAACGGCGATATGAAATCGAACAAAAAAAGTAAGTCGAATAGCGGAGCAGATCCCGGGTTTTCTAATAAATCCAACATAAAAAAGTCCGAGTCAATATTAACGATCAGATCAGGGCAGTATAATTGCAAAAATTGAAAGGCAAATAAACAATGTACTAGGTACTTTTAATCAAACGTTCTAAGCTAAACAAGAAGACCCGTGAGCAAAGATCACTAATGTATATACCCGATCCCATTTTATTCCAGAAAATTTTTGATTTTTGATTTTAGAATTTTCCCTTTTTGCCCGGCTTTTTGCTTCGGCATTCGATATCAAATTTAATTCTGAAATAGGAGGTGCACATCCACATCTACATTATGTCACAAAGGACGTGTTCAGGTTTCATGGAAATCTATTCAGTGACACAGCACGTCTAGAGGATAAGAGATGGATAGCCATTGTTATGTAATGGCTAAGTTCATGGCTTGCTACGGGAAACCCAAAAAAAATCGAATTTTGAAAGAGGAGGTTCACATCTACATCATTGGTTCAGGAGGAGTAGTGGATAAGAAATGGGTATCATGAGGTGTAACGGACGGGCGTACAAATGGACGCACGGACAGACGGACAACCCTATCACTATAGATCCCCTACTTTTCAAGCCGGGGAAAAATATGGTTCCGAAAACCATTGTCGAAACAAATTTTGCCAGTCACCTGAATAATGATTCGTCTTTACAATATTAAGTTCTTACACGCTCTTCTCAACCACACGAACGGTTGCATTGTCCCAAATGCACCGGGCGGGGATATTTTGTGTATGAATAGTCGCTAGACCTTGCTGCAGGACGGATGCATCACAAGGCATGTACTTTTCAAATGGACAATCGGACTTAATTGGTGAATTAATACAAGGCTAAAATAATGATTTCTCCCTTTCAAAATTCTTTCGTAATTTTTATTTCTTTCGTAGTGTTAGGGAACGTTACGTTCGTTCGTCAGTTATCGAGAAATCTCTAAGGTATGGGAAATGTTAGTTTAGGAATGCATGCATAGACTAACCTAATCCACTTACAATCTGACTCAACTTCTCAAGTTTTAAAGTTATTTACTTTTAAATGATGTTACATTAACTTTTAAAGTTTTTTAAATATAGAGTTTAAATAACTTAATTTAAATAAAGTTTAACTTTTAAACTTTAAGTTTTAAATTTAGTTGAAAATTTTAAACTGTTTTATGTTTCAACACATACAATGTTCATACATATATAACACACAATGTATTACAATGACAGTATGACAACACAATATTGACATAACATGAATACACAATACAAACAAAGTGTAAACACAAACACACAGTGCATTTAAACAAAATGCATATTAACAATTACATAAACAGTAGTGCAATACAAAACACTATACACAATACTACAATACATATAATCACAATGAAAACATACATGTAAACACATTGAAACATACATGTAACCAAGTAGTAGATTCGAATGTTGTGCATGTTGTGTATATATTTATGTAATATCAGGAGTACTATGTTTACTATCACAAAATATCAATGTGAATGCTGTGACAATGTTCTACTTTTATCAATAAACTACCTGAGAAAAGTACAAGTCATTAAGTATTATGCTGAAATATTGCCTCTCAGGTTCTACGACTCATGGCTGACTAAGTGTTGTCAACTAAGTAGACTTACAATGTGCTGTCGAAAAAAAAAGTTTGTATCAAACAACTAAGTACTAATGTACGTGTGTACTAATGAGTATGTAGCAATGTGTCGACTCAGAAGTGTACCACTTCTATCAATTACATGTTACATTCGCTCCAATATCTCGAAGATATGCTAAGTCAGATGCGTGTAGCAATGTATGCAAAATCAATGTAAATGTCAGTAACAATAAACTATTTAAGTGTGTCTTGATAAGTTACTATTGTATTTCACTTCAGTAAATGCACAATCACATGTTATTGTTTATTTACATCTTTAATAACTTCCGCTTCCGGTTTGGTGACCTTGACCTTAAAGTAGGTGTGTCTATGTGAAGTTGGGGAAAGGGGGGGGGGGGTACTAGTGTCAAACTATGACAATAAAGTTTCAAAAATATAAGTAAAATGTATAAAATATACTACACTTCTTTTACCAATGTCTTGTCATAAATAACTATGACTGTTTCAATGTATAAACTCAAATGTAAATGACATACAGATTTGAAACTTGTTCCGTTTACAAACTCATCAGTTCAGTTCTATTTCCGATGTAAACATGGTATTTTTTTACAATTTCTTTTTAAATATTTAACACAAAACATAAAACATGTAATACATTCAGAGTGTAGTGTCTAACCTCATAATATCGATGCAGTTGAACTTTTTCCAGTCAGTATTTGGCGGTTGTCACATTTCTTCTTCACCGGAAGTAAACATTGCACTCGGAACGTTCCAAAATAATGTCTGTTGATCCTGACCCCGGGTATGACACAATGTTCAATATAGTAGAATAAATAAAACTGGAACTGCTTCAAGAGCTCACAAAGTCACGTTGGGCGCCATTTGAAACCACTGGGATATTTCTGGTTACTAAGAAACACATCTCGGGTTTTGGATTCTTAATTTTGTTGAGATTGAAACAATATAACAGTTACAGTAGTCATAAAATAAACCCTGAAAATACATAAGATAAAGTACTCTAAATACTAGTGCAATAATAATCAAAATTACTCATTATTCTTACAAGTGCAATAGCACTAAATATAATATTCTTTATCCTATGATATAAAATAAAAATATAATGTATAATATTCCTATTATCAACATATCTAAGTGATATGTCTCAGATAAAGAATACTCCGGTTCAATTAAAATATGTCTCATCTATTCCAATATTATTTCATGATATTCACAAATATATTTCGTCTCATTATACATTTACTCTGATGTAGTTATGTTGTGGACAAAACTGAGTTTCTTATGTTAAAAATAAACAAAGTCAAAAATACAACTAAAGCAAATAAAGCAATCAGCAAAGCAAATAAAAATATGCATTAATAAGCTAAGCTAAGCAAAATAATAAATAAGCTAAGCAAAACAAACACTTTGCTTACCTCATATGAGGTGCAAGGGTCTACAACCACATATGTAAATAAATCACATCACATCAATACATCAATACATGTACTGCATTACTTCATATTACATCATTACGCCATACTGTGTCAAACCTGAAGTACAAAATACCAATCATAACCATTGTATTCGATGAATAATTTGCCATCGCTTAGATTCAACAAAGTCTTATTAAAAATATGTATTAATCAGTTTGAATAAAATCTTTCCTTTATTCATTTTACTGCCTTTAATTTATTTACAACAAAAATGCTTTATCTTTACTGTAATTTTTGGTAATTTAAAGTATCTATTTAATTCATACTTTATACTGAATTACATGGTTATATTTTATCTCATTATTATATCATTTTAAAATATTTTACAACTTTCATACAAATCTGATTCATACATGTGACATTAAACAATCACTATGAATCTCAATCATATCTCATTCATTCTCTCAATCTGACTGAAATATCAGGATTCATACTGTTAAAATTATTAGCAAGGAAAAGATAATAAACTGACCTTCTTTAGAAACTAGATAGGATCACAGAATCAAATAATCTACAAATTTTTTGAGTCAATCCATCAGACCAAAATATCACAACCTGTCAACTACACTGATTTTTCTGGAGTGCCCAAAAGAACAATGAAAGTTCCCTCCAAAAATGCATGTGTGACCAAACTGACCAACCATTTTAAAGAAATACAAGGTTAAGGGTTTAAAGTATGTAACCTTAATTAACATAGAATGTGAACAGTAAGGTAAATCTATATATATTAATTAAAACCTGTTTGACATGTATGTATACATGTCCAATGTAAACATTAGCACATGGTTGTAATTATCTGAAATAAACATAGGATGTTAATTTCACAAACTAATTTACAAAAGAAAACCTAATCAAAAAGTAATTAAAATTAAAAAGACAATTGTTCAGAGAACAATTGCAAGGTCTTTCCCAGTCAATGTTGTGTTTAGTGTTATGTTTTGTCATGTCACATGTTTAAAACCATCTTGATGAGATGCACATTGTCTCCAATATATTAGAGTAGCCATTTCTAATCGTTTTAAAAATTTTACGATAAAAAAACGTAAAAATTGGCTATGACCTTGACCGATGACCTTGATGACCTTTGACCTTGGGATCAAATTGAAGGTCTCTTCTTACTGATGAATTTGATATGTTACATGACCATACTATCTGTAAAGGTTTAAACGTTATACCCAAAAAACCTATTTCTGAAACGCGTCAAGGGCAATAACTCTTCAGGGAGTCATCGGAAAGCTTCGGTCCACAAGAGACAAATGTAGCATTTGATATGATGAACATTTTTGCTGATATACTTTTTCAGCCATCTGTTTCCGAGTTCATCTGATAACAAGGTCAAAGGTCAAGGTCAAAGGTCACCGATGACCTTCAACCTGGTACTCAAATTGAAGGTATTTTCATGCTGATCGCTTTAAACATTTATGTTTACTATATTATCTGTTTGCGTTTAAAAGTTATATACAAAAAAACAATTTACCGAAACGCGTCAAGGGCAATAACTCAAAAACGGTTTGTCGCAGAGTTTTCGTTAAATTGAATCAAATGTAGACCTCAATGAGAGGAGTATGTTTGCAATATAATGTTTTTATAAATTTTTTATCGTTTCCGAGATATAGCGAGAACAAAATTTCGAAACGCGGCCATTTTGAAAATGGCGGCCGAAAAATTTTTTTGACCCCCTTTTTGCAATCAGGGTTATCAGAGCTACCTGGAAACCAAATTTCATCAAAATCCGACAATTTTGAAAAATTTGCATATTTAGGGGTCAAAAACGCGTAACCGGGGTCGCGACCCAAAAAAATTTTTTTGCATGATGAATCATCCTGAGGATAAATGCAACATTTTCCTCAACTCAGATTTTTGATATCGGTTACGGTTTAGGAGGAGATCTGATAACAAGATAAACCGTATTTGGGGAGATAACTCTGCTACTAAAAATAGAATCGATTCACAGGGTGACCTGAGTCGAGTCCGGCCAATGCTTGTTAAGTGTACCAAGTTTGGTTATGATTGGTCAAAGCAGTTCGACAATATTGATGGCAGAGGAAAAAAAAGAATAATGATTAAAAGGTCAATTGTTCAGAGAACAATTGCAAGGTCTTTCACCAGTTTTCACCATAATCACATGTTTGAGTTTGATTTTGTTGTCTATTTCAGTTCAAAATGTGTAGTAAACAAAAGTTCTGATCTTTATTAGTCTTTTGCTCAACGGTTACTAAGGACTTTTTCGAAAAATTATCTTGTTGCTAAGGACAGGAAAGTCACTTCCGGTTGGCAATGTCATTCATTTGTTTTTTACAACATTACGAAACTTTTTGCCTATGGTTGCTAAGGACTTTTATGGCTAATAACGTTATTGCTAAGGACCTTGACCTTTGACCTTGACCCCATTTTGTCGGCCATATTGAGCTTCTTATAGTTTCTTTGTATCTGTAATAGTTTTTGAGATATAGGCAAAAAACTCTAAACTCGGACCCCGAAAAATGGTTGATGGGCCATAGGTCCAAAATGAATGGTCCAATTATTTTGGACCCCAGTGTCAAATGTAGACCTCAATGAGACAAACATTCTCTCAAATACATTTGATCATCTATCTCTTACAGTTTACGAGTTAAAGCTATAACAGGGCAAAAGGTCATCGGTGACCTTGACCGGTGACCTTTGACCTTGACATTTTTAGTTGGCCATATATTACTTATTAACAATGGTGAAGGTTTCAGGTTTTTAAGACTTATCGTTTGGTAGTATCAAGCATTAACGGAAACTCAAAATCTTTCAAAGGGCAATAACTCATATAAAGAGTTGTCAAACTTCTTTGGACCAAAGGTAACAAAGTTGCGTCTCATGACAATGAACATTTTTCTCATTACATGTTTTCAGCCATCTATTACGATTTACAAGTTAAAGCGATAACAAGGCCTAAGGTCATCTGTGACCTTGACCGTTGACCTTTGACCTTGACATTTTTAGATGTCCATATATGACTTATGAACAATGGTGAAGGTTTCAGGTCTCTACGACTTATCGTTTGGGAGTATTAAGCATTTACGGAAACTCAAAATCTTTCAAAGGGCAATAACTCATATAAAGAGTCGTC
>MJUU01011022.1:13726-27285 GCA_002080025.1 Modiolus philippinarum
GTGATCATGTTTGAAAAAGAAAAATTGGCTCCATTTCCTGTTTACTTTTGTCTTGTTTGGATGTAAAAGTATGAAGTACAAAGATGATGCATCATATAAAAAGTAGGTGCCAGTAATTAAGATATGAATATGTGATTGTTTTCCTTGTGAATTCACATAATATATTCAGTTTGTTTTAAAGGATTATTAAAGGAAAAAAAGTATGATTTTTGTATCATATTTTAACGATAAAAAAAATATCTTCTAATACTGAAGGAATTTTAATTTTAGTTTATATTAATGGTATTAGAAATAGATTCTGTTGAAAAACAATGATATGAATACAAAAATTTATATATGTATTTTTTTTTTCTTTTTTTGAATGTCGAAATGAATTGAAATTTGAGCTATGTTTTATTGTAGTAAAGACTCAATCATGTAAATCAAAAGCTGGTACACTCAACTAACTAGGCTACTGACACTGACTGATAACACAGGAGTCAACAAAAATAGTCAATTTGACAAATGCCTGTACATTTCTCAAATACCCTATTCTTTATATGGTAGTGATTTGATTGTGATTTAGTAACAATTTCATTCAGATTTGTTTCTGATTCTGTTCAGATTTGATTCAGATTTGTTAATGATTTAGTTGTGATTTCATATTGATTCTGTTCATGATTTTGTTCTGATTTCATAGTGATTTGATTGTGATTTCATTGTGATAAAATTTCCCATGCAAATGAGCTATCAAATCGTGTTGACTAAATGCCTTCCAAATCATGATTTCATAATGATTTAGTGACATGATTTTATACACTGTTTTTTCGTTTGGGTTACTATAATGTATTTCACTTCAGTAAATGCACAATCACATGTTATTGTTTATTTACATCTGTAATAACTTCCGCTTCCGGTTTGGTGACCTAGACCTTAAAGTAGGTGTGTCTATGTGAAGTTGGGGAAGGGGGGGGGGTACTAGTGTCAAACTATGACAATAAAGTTTCAAAAATATAAGTAAAATGTATAAAATATACTACACTTCTTTTACCAATGTCTTGTCATAAATAACTATGACTGTATCAATGTATAAACTCAAATGTAAATGCCAAACAGATTTGAAACTTGTTCCGTTTACAAACTCATCAGTTCAGTTCTATTTCTGATGTAAACATGTATTTTTTACAATTTCTTTTTAAATATGAGTATCAGTACATGTATAATATTTAACATAAAACATGTAATACATTCAGAGTGTAGTGTCTTACCTCATAATATCGATGCAGTTGAACTTTTTCCAGTCTGTATTTGGCGGTTGTCACATTTCTTCTTCACCGGAAGTAAACATTGCACTCGGCACGTTCCAAAATAATGTCTGTTGATCCTGACCCCGGGTATGACACAATGTTCAATATAATAGAATAAATAAAACTGGAACTGCTTCAAGAGCTCACAAAATCACGTTGGGCGCCATTTGAAACCACTGGGATATTTCTGGTAAATAAGAAACACATCTCGGGTTTTGGATTCTTTAATTTTGTTGAGATTGAAACAATATAACAGTTACAGTAGTCATAAAATAAACCCTGAAAATACATAAGATAAAGTACTCTAAATACTAGTGCAATAATAATCAAAATTACTCATCAATAGCACTAAATATAATACTCTTTATCCTATGATATAAAATAAAAATATAATGTATAATATTCCTATTATCAACCTATCTAAGTGATATGTCTCAGATAAAGAATACTCCGGTTCAATTAAAATATGTCTCATCTATTCCAATATTATTTCATGATATTCACAAATATATTTCGTCTCATTATACATTTACTCTGATGTAGTTATGTTGTGGACAAAACTGAGTTTCTTATGTTAAAAATAAACAAATTCGAAAATACAACTAAAGCAAATAAAGCAATCAGCAAAGCAAATAAAAATATGCATTAATAAGCTAAGCTAAGCAAAATAATAAACAAGCTAAGCAAAACAAACACTTTGCTTACCTCATATGAGGTGCAAGGGTCTACAACCACATGTGTAAATAAATCACATCACATCAATACATCAATACATGTACTGCATTACTTCATATTACATCATTACGCCATACTGTGTCAAACCTGAAGTACAAAATACCAATCATAACCATTGTATTCGATGAACAATTTGCCATCGCTTAGATTCAACAAAGTCTTAATAAAAGTTTGAATAAAATCTTTCCTTTATTCATTTTACTGCCTATAATTTATTTACAACAAAAATGCTTTATCTTTACTGTAATTTTTAGTAATTTAAAGTATCTATTTAATTCATACTTTATACTGGATTACATGGTTATATTTTATCTCATTATTATATCATTTTAAAATATTTTACAACTTTCATACAAATCTGATTCATACATGTGACATTAAACAATCACTCTGATTCTCAATCATATCTCATTCATTCTCTCAATCTGACTGAAATATCAGGATTCATACTGTGAAAATTATTAGCAAGGAAAAGATAATAAACTGACCTTCTTTAGAAACTAGATAGAATCACAGAATCAAATAATCTACAAATTTTCTGAGTCAATCATCAGACCAAAATATCACAACCTGTCAACTACACTGATTTTTCTGGAGTGCCCAAAAGAACAATGACAGTTCCCTCCAAAAAAGTGACCAAACTGACCAACCAATTTGAAGAAATACAAGGTTAAGGGTTTAAAGTATTTAACCTTAATTAACATAGAATGTAAACAGTAAGGTAAATCTATATATATTAATTAAAACCTGTTTGACATGTATGTATACATGTCCAATGTAAACATAAGCACATGGTTGTAATAATCTGAAATAAACATAGGATGTTAATTTCACAAACTAATATACAAAAGAAAACCTAATCAAAAAGTAATTAAAATTAATTATATACAAATTGACATTAAATTTCTCTCTGCCACACAAATTTGATCATTTTCCTTTAATTTGATACCTGGTTTGTCATTGTATCTTTATACATAACAAAGTTACAGGTTTTCAAAGTCAAGGACCGTAAATTTTCTTCAGACGTTTGTTGTGCTTCTTTATGAAACAGTACTTCTTTTTCCTTAAAGTCTCTTTTAATTGTATGTCTTTGCTGAATTATCAGTCTTCCTTACTGGTGCATTCATCAGAAAACAGACAGAGTAATAAAAGTCAACATAAAATTTAAATTATTTAAGAGAATCTGCTGTATGTGGAAATATTTATGTCAGTTTCTCTATTTTCAAAACGTTCTCTTGCAATACGAGATAGAGGTCATAAAAATTGTCTTCCTTTGTTGATAACTTTTCATCATTTTTACGTTCAAAAATTATTTGAGAAACAAGTAAAGATTTAATTGATTAAAAGTTCATCAACAAACTTATCCTTCTCTAATTCAATCAATTAAATATGCTCAACTGGACCTCGTGTTTCGAAATTGAATGCTCGTATTTTTCACTCACAAATGAAATCAAGCTAGAGAGGTGTTTAAGCTATGAGTTCGATATTTGAAATTGCACAAAGGGTTCAATTTATCCATGCTCTTTGAGTTACTGCAGATCGAGCCATCAAAGTTGAACTGCAGTTATGGCCCTTTTGGACTAAAAGATTACAAAATTAAAAGTTCTAGTCGTAATTCTTGTTTGATAGGACCTGATCGCTACTTTGTAAAGAACAAAATACCCAGGTTTCTCTTAACTGAGTTCTGCATCTGGCCATTTCTAAAACCTATGTCTCTTCAGTGCAGATCAAATCAAAAGAATCGGAAGACCTAAAACTAACAATTTATAAAATCTGATAGATCGAGCACCAATAAGCAAACAGCCCTAGATGGAAAGCCAAAATAAAATAAGGACAGAGCTATGTAAGAGGGAGATAGTCATAAATTTAGATATTGCAAGTTTCTATCGGATCACCACCGATGTCCTGACTACTGAGATCACGGTGAATTATATCGAGGACTTAAAGTCCACTTGGTAATATCGGTAATTTGTTCATTGGTATGTTTGTCATTGATGTTGTCCTTTATACAAAAAGTATTAAACAGCGTAGTAGAATACTGAAAGAATAAATTGCATCAAAATGTATGACTAAAGACACAGAAAATTTTTATCTCAAAGTATGCATTAACAATTAAGATATGCATCGTACATTCCATATTTTGTGGAGGAAGTTCTGGTCTGCCAAAAAAAGTACAAATTTTTGGGGAGTACAAAATTATCAAATTTGTTATATAGCCTAGACTTTTAACGCTTTTAATTTTTGGCAATAAACAGCAAAAATTGCGCAGCTGGGATAAGTGTGTAACTATGTAGTTTTTTTTTTTCATTTTCATTGTGGAAAATCGAATGTAAATATTTAATTTCCTACAGTCTTGCACATCGTCAATGTGACTGAGACAGAAATTAAAGGATGAAGCTAAATACAATGTATATACTTTATGTTTTGCATATTTTTGCTTTTAGTAATTTGTCACTGAGTCGCTCTTTCTCAGAAACAGCACTTTAGATAATCAGGGTACGATATATTATTCCTTGTTTCGATAAATAAATTGAAATCTAGTATTAAGAGTTAATTTCCAAATCAATAAATCATGTAATAATAATCAAGATTCAAAACTTGCTTTATAATCCTCCTGTTTTCACCTATTGATCTAATCCGATTGATGAAGAAATCTTTGCTCACTTAATTCATGTGACTGGATTATTTGGTTCAAACATGAGCAATATGAATGGTCAAGTGACTGATGGTTTGTGAAAAGATTTGATGATACAAAAGACTCATTATGACCAATCTGTGTATTGGGTAGAAGGTTTTGCAACTTGTTTGCATGCATGCTAGTCTGTCTTTTCACTGTAATCCGGAATTGGGTGTAATTACCAGGATCTTTTTACCAAAGTTTCTGGTTTTTCACTATGTTTGCCAGAGTGCTCAATATAGCTCTTTTAGCATTTAACTGAAGCATATATATATACTCATTGGTAAGGCCTATAATTGTATTTGTATCTACGTTTTCTCTTTGACTCATTGTTGTTTACGACACAAATTATATATCATTTTGGCTTTCAGTAATGTTTTGTTTATATGGAGTTTAACGCCAATTTTAGTAGTATTTCAGCTATATCATGTGACGGTCAAAAGCAGGAGTGCCTTGAGAGATCCAACGATTAAGGGCAGGCAACTTACACTTTATTACGATTGGTTGTAAGTCGAGTGCGAATTTGTGTGGTATACAGAGCGGAGCGCGAATCACAACCCAAAGGAGAGGGCTACAATGATTATTTTAGTAAAATAACAATCTGAACCCTGGCCCCTACATTCTATAATGTTTATCAGTATCAAATACAACACTTACCTATAATACCAGGATAATGTAAGAGTACAATATTGCTTGTTTTCAAAATGGTCATAAGTTGAAACAACGGCAGTAGAATACCGAATAAAAAAAGATGTGGTATTTACAATATTTTATGAAAGGATATGGAGTAAATAAACATGACACCCTAACACATATGTTAACTCCCACTGCAAAATTTTAATGAGCTGTATGGCTGTAAAACCTAAAATCTAAAGACAAGGCTTTCGAGAACACAGTTAAAATGACATCTACAAGGCAGAGCAATAAAAACAAAGCATTCAAAGCAAGGCACTCACAGTGTGACCTCCCGTGAAACTGAGAGTGACATCAGATGTTTCGGAGGGATAACATGTTCTGCTCTGTTAACAGCACCCGTCACAAGGTATAAGTAAAATGAAAATGTGTTTCTGAAAAATCTGTTCGGTAGCTGATAGTTTAATTTCGTTTTCAAGAAAACGATAAGAAATTATTTGTTTACACAAACCTTTTTCCCCAAGGAAAATTAAGTTGATGTGGTAGCTTATGTATCCAAAAATGATCTTATACATCACACTAATATCAGGTTTCTACTGAATAAATTTGAAGTATTCCTGAAAAAAAAAATTAGCACAAAATACCGGTTTACAAATTTTGAGGATACACAATTTGAGATCTAACATTGCGGGCTAATTTTTAGGTACTTCACCAAGACCAATATTATGTCTCATGCAATTTTCAAGTGGAAAGGTCTCGTACCTAGGGTTGTCACATACTTCAGGCGACTATATAAAAAATGAACTTTATGTTGCGCAGTTCAAGTCGAAAAGCATTGAATCATCTATACTATATACGATACATCATCGGATCTGATCTGCGCTGGTCTCCTATACATCCGGTACTTCGTAAAAACCTTAGATTAAACCTACGAGGATGTATCAACTGATTATCGAAAACTGTATTTATTGGGGCTGGTGGAAGCGCAGTGGTTGTTGCCATAATTGTCACAATACCGAAATTAATGACGCCAAGCATAATGTTTCACGGCAGGTATAGAAAAGAGTTGTCACATACTTCCAGCGACTGCATAAAAATGAAAACATTATGTTGTTGAATACCTTGTCGAGAGACATTTAATCCTCTCTGCCATAATATAAGATACTTTACGGAACTGATCTGCACTGATCATGAGCTATACAAGGCGTTTTCGATTAAAACTCAAATTTCAGCATCCGATCTGAAACTGCATTTTTCGTGCGAAATACCAGGTATTTTCTAAATTACTACCTACTCAGATCGGAAACTACAGTTGTCCTGCGAAATACCCGGTATTTCACATGGGAACCTAATTTTCGTGCAAAATGCTATGCATACCGCATTTTTGTTTCAAACTGAAAGGACATTCAACACACTAATACACACAAAAAGAAATGAATAAATATAATGATATATATATTACTTATCATGTTTGACAAGACAGATATTACATATACATGTATACAGTAGAGATCATAGGGAAAGAGGATACAGATCCCCAATCTCCGAAACAGAGGTTCATAGCTCTTCCTTCGTCATATCATCACCTATGCCACTGTTTCCTCAATATTGGATTTGCCATGCACTTTTCACTGTGATGTCGTATACATATTTTACATTATGATGTCATAAAAATATCGGCCATTTTGTGACGAACCTCTCTTTTCGGTATGGCAGAGGTGATATCTGACGTAGGGAGTGCTATGCAACTCTTTTTCGGAGATTTTCAGATTCCCAAGAATGTGAATACTCAGGTAATGCCTTCTGGAAATATGATTCGCTATGCAAAATAAATCTTCTTATTTACCTGATCAGTTGATAGTAAAACCGAACTTGGAAGATTGCGCCATGCATTATGACATAACGTCGGGAAAGGAATTAATTTATTGATATAGACGGTGTATTGTTTGATTTTGGATGCTCAGGGGAAAAAAAATCAGACAACAATGAGATTGTAAGATTAAAAAAATGACTCTTCTGACATCTCGGACTCGGCAAGTTTTGTACGAGTACTTGATCCTTGGATACCTGATATTTTCTTTTAGGCACTTTCCATGATACTAGCTTCTTATATTTCCCGAGTAATTCAGCAATTACTGCCATCGGGGGACAAAATAAAATAACTAAAGAAAAAACTATTACATTTTGTTTAACATGGATAACGCCAGAAAGATATCTTCATCACTAATTGCTATTCTTTGTTTGCCCAGGCTACCACAGATTTATTGATGGTTTAATTGAATTGTCCAGACTTTTTTTTTATATTTTAGATATGCAATAAAAATCGTATTATTGGTTCAAGTCAATTTATTTCTATATTTAGTGTTAACTATTTTATACTGACGCTCACTTGTAAAATTGCAAGTATTTAAATCCAGTTTAGATAATAGAAAGACATGGACCTGTAGTTTCATGTTACATGCAGAATTTATACTCCGATATTTATTAAGTTTTACTGCGAGATCCGGATTCTAGAAACAGTGTATTCAAGTTCATTTATTTACACTTGTCTGTCAAAATATCATTAAACTTAACCATTAAATATTTGTTTTTAATGCCCTAGACGGTTCCGTAATCACACGACTGTCAGTTTCAACTACTAAATTTACTAAGGAGAAAATCTTTTTAATTCATCCTGTATAAATATAACACAACGTATATTCATGAATTGATTTACATCAAATAGAAAATGCAAATGAAAACTACAATCCCATTTATCCAAACTAAAAAAATCACGAACATCACTTATTGCACATTCTAAACATTTGCAACGATTATGTGCAGGATAAATTAAGCGATAGTTACATGAAATAACAACCCTGATAAGTTTAGTTCTGGGTAATATGTAGTGCACATATACTTGAATATGCGGTGATAACTTAGTCATTGCAACCCAGTGTCGAATCAAATCGATTAATTTTTCTTTTGTGATTGATATGATTTATTTCACGGATAATACAAATTATTATATTAATAGAGTAAATGTCGTCACAGGTGCAAAAATAAGACTCTGAGTCACGGTAGGAAGCGACGTCACAATAACAAAGCTGACGTCAAGCTATGTAAATGCCTTCGCGTATTGAAGTGTTTGAATGCATTTCCCATAATCTCCAAATTAAAAATATACTCTTGGTCATAAATATGGAATATGTTTTGTTTATATTGCCAGATATATTAAGGGGCTGTTTGTTTTCAAAAATTCTGATTATCATTAAAAATCGCGGAAATTATCAGTTAAATCATTCTTTTACACAATGGGCATCGAAAATTGCATTTTTGGGAAATATTTGTACACCCCATATTTGATTTTAAAAATATCTCATTTCCACCAAAAAGTGGGTTTCGGAACGGGTTGTAGGAGTGATCTGACAGATTAGTAGAATCAGAGACTATCGTAGTTCACAGTTAGAAAACAATGTTTGAAGATAAAATATGATAATTTCATATACACACTTTTGTGCATAAAGCTTTCAAACTTGAAATTTTTGCTCAGTAAAATAAGAATATTCCATATTTATGACCAAAAATGTATGTGCCACGTTGGTGGCAATCTTGAATGAAGTAGGAAAATAAAAATCACAAATTTTGAAGGGGGCTACCAAAGAACGAATATTAGAATTGTTCATTGATTCCACAGGAGATATTTAACTACATCTCCAATTGGTCTAATACTTTACTTTGTTCCCCGTTGGCGACAATCTTGGATGACATTCCTGATACCTGCCGGACATATGTAGGAATTGAATATGAAAAATAATAAACTGACCATTCTTGCACTGTTTCTCAAATAGTGTCAAAACAAATCAAATTCATGAAAAATCCACGAAATAGGGCATTAATCTTACATGGCTTAACAGTTTTTCTCCGAAATTGCAGTTGGGTAGATCTCATTTTGCTTTTTTGTATTGTTGACAAATTAATGAAGAAAAGATAACAGGAAACACTTGCATTGGCCGGAAATTACAATTGCATGCCACAATCTGCGAGAAAACCACACAAGAAAAACAATTATATGACAAAAGAACAATTTAGATAACGATAGAAATTCGGTATACGGCTGTCTTTTTTCATATCATTGTTTATCTTGTGCAGTTGTCTCGTAGATTGTGGCATTGGTTCCGGCACTCGTAAGAGCTAGCGGTACGGTAAAATTAAGAATGGAGGGATACGAAGTAAGTGCAAATGAGACAAACCTGTTTACGGGTAACCAAATCTCCCCTTTCTCTATCCCGTTTCCCCTTTAGTATAACAAACATACAAATAAAACCAAATTCATGTAAATAACAAAATACCGAAGTTGCTGTAAATTTTTTTCTGCACATGTGCATTTCGATGATTTATGTCTCATCAGTGCAGATCAAACCAAAACATTTGGAAGTCCCTTAACCGAAAAACATGTTCAAGCTGATAGAGAATAAATAACCAAAAGGATCTAATTAGCCAAAGAAAAGCCAAATCAGCTAAGGATAGAGCTATGCATGAGGGAGATACTCCTTAGTTTTAAACAAAATTTGACAAAATTTACAAAGTGCAAATTTCAATTCAGGTCTTCGGGTAAGCACAAAAGTCATGACTAATTGTTGGTGAATACCCTCGGGTGCCTACAATCCATCCGCAGAGGCATTGGCCCAGTTGTAACTAAATAACTAAATACCGAAGTTTCTGTGAATATGTTTTTCTGCATATTTATTGTCTGTATCGAAAAGGGGGAGTTGTAACCAGGTATGGCAATGCATTGCAATGCATTACGTATTTTCAAGTAATTCATATGTAATGAGTAATGCACCAATTTTTGCAAATGTATGTACAATTCTTGCATTACAGTGCAGAACATTGCATTACTATTTCCTGTTGCACAAACTGAGAGCTTGAGGATGATAACTTGAAACTTTGCAGGTTATATACATTAAATACAAACTTAATAGGCTATGATATTTTTCATTTAAAAATTTCACAACATTAAAATGAATGTGGAGTAAATACTTAGAAGATTAATTATATACATTCTAAATGCTGAAGAATATAAAAGAGAATATTCTAATCAGGGATTCATTTTCAATACAACCAATGATTCATTCCTTTTATTGTCCAAAATGAATTATATTGTTTGTTGATATATATAGACAGAAACAATGATGATTGACATATTTTGATTGTCAAATTTAAATTACCTTATTGCATCAGCATAAATAAGCCATAGCAAATACAGTAATAATTATATCAAGCAACATGATATCATAATAATGTAAGTTAAATGTCAATTTTGCAGAGAGCAAAGGGAAAATAAACATCTATTTGAGCTATAACACAGATAATTTATCAAACTTTCTCGTATATAATTAACAATACTGACTACATACTTTTTTGAAGTCTTACTAAAAAGACGGAACAACTTATCAATATGTGGTCATGAAAAAAGTAACGTGGAAAACAATTAAACCTTATCTGAAGGTATGCTGGACAAACTAAAATAAGGTGATATTCGTCCTCAATTCTATTCATAATGCAACAATTACATATTCTATCACTTCTACTCAGGTTATTATATCTACCTATCTCAAAATGTAATTTCAGCATACCAAATCTAAGTTGAAACAATAATTTAACATTTATAAAATGAGACAAATAATCTTCAAAAACAAATTATGTCTTTATTACCTTGTAAATACACAATTTCTCAGAATTTTGTAATGAAGAATGTCAGAACTGATAACATTGGCCCATAAGCCTCCTATTCAAGGTTCCCAAAAGAGATACTGATATTATTCTGGTAATGCCAAACATTATTAAAACCTAAACTGAATAATAAATTACGAACATTAGAGGCCCAGTAAGTTTTACCATTTTTACAATCGGCTACTAAAAGATCATACACACCATACACAATATCTGGTTTATTAACAACAATCTTTAACCAGTATTTCAGAACTCTTTGTTTCCGTATCATATACATTGGTAAATGACCAAGGTCGCACAATAAACACGATATAGACTATAGGATCTAGGTACTTTTAAAACAGCTCTACAAAACCTATTATGAATTTGTTCTACCTTATTTGCATGATGGAATCCCCATACCTCCGAAGCCTAGCTAAGTACGGAGGAAACTAGACTATCAAACATTTTAAATTGTTGTGGAGTAATATACATTGATTTTAATGTATTAAGCAACGACGGTAGTGCTCTTCCTCCTTGATCAGCTATACGAATTTGAGTACTTGAAATTTACCATTGTAGTTAAAAACATACCGAGGTAATAAACGAATTTACAACTTTTAACTCTTCATTACCGTTGTAGCGTGAGATCTGCCAGTCCCGTGAAAACTGTCAGTTCCGTTTCCGGTTTGTTGTCTGGCTTGTGGATTTCACGCAGGGGGTCGTGAGATTTACCAGCCGTGAGAAATGCCAGTTCCTTTTCCGTTTTTAAACTTGAAATCGAAAGTACAATAGTACTCAACGCCTATGCATTTTGAAGCTGAACCACTTTCTGTACGATTGATTAGTAATTTAAAAAATAAAAATAAGATATAAAAACACTCCATACTGCAGTTTTCTCAATGCACAACAAGGCTAGAAAAATGAAACCTATGACAGTAGGGGGGAGAGAAAACGATGTAATTTTAAACATGAAAGGAAAAGTAGCTGTTAGTTGCATCAGAGCCATAAAATTGAATGTAATTTTACATGTGTCTCTGGTGGCATCAAGAGCTGAAAATTTCCGAAAAAAAAAAACCGAATCATTTGATTTTAAATGCATGTTAGTGTGGGGCTGGGGGAAATGGGGGGGAGGTTAAAGGTTTGTGATTTGCTTTTAAATTTTTTTTCCATATCTAGAAATCTTAAGGAGGATAGAATAATAACGAGGCAGGTACTATTTTATTTCAATAATATTCTTTACAACTAAAGCTTTTCACTTTTTTCTAGTGTTAAAAGGTTTTCCCCAAGAAATCAACACACTGTTCTCTACTCTCAAAACACTGATAAGAATCATACCATCAAAAAGGCATACAAGAGTTCTACTGTAGTCGTCATGAACACCGATGACTACATTGCCGAAGCCAACAGGCAGCTCTCAAAACCCGCTTTTTATAAAAAATTGAAAACTGATCTAACAAAGAAATACAGCGATAAAATCGTAACAGTACACAAATCAATGTCCAGAAACGAAGAACTAGATCAGGAAACTTTTGAAGGTCTTCTTCCTGAATATCCCAGAGTTGGTTTATTTTATCTCCTCCAAAAAATACACAAAGAAGGAATTCCCGGGCGACCAATAGTTAATTGTATTGGGCATCCCACAGAGAAAATTTCCCAGTTTCTAGATTTTCATCTACAACCTTTTGTCGAGAACTTACCTTCTTTTGTAAAAGACACGACTGATTACATTAATAAAACACCCTCTGTAGACCTTCCACCCAACACAATTTTGGTAACTTTAGACGTGACTTCTTTATACACAAACATGAATCGAGGCCTGTCGTAAAGTGTGGGATAGTAGAACTATAAAATCACCCTCCACTGAATCTCTAGTCAAGCTTTTGAGTTTAGTTCTTACACGTAACAACTTCGTTTTCCATAACGAGAATTTTCTTCAAATTAATGGGACTGTTATGGGTACAAGGGTAGCACCATCATACGCCAATATTTTCATGGGGGGTTTAAGAACAGCGCATGTTACAGGATGCACCATATAAACCATATAGCTGGCTGCGCTTTATTGATGACATTGAAATGAAATGGACAGATACAAGATCTAAACTCGATGAATTCATTGAATTTATTAATAACTATCACCCGTCCATCAAATTCACGGTAACCAACTCAGAAACTACGAATACATTCCTCGATACAACATCTAAACTTGTCGATGGCCAAATTGATTTTGACCTGCATTCAAAACCAACAGATGCACACGCTTATCTGATCCCTAGTAGTTGTCACCCTCGACATTGTATAAATGCGGTACCGTATGGTCTGTCAACTCGAATACGACGTATCTGCTCAAAAGAGCAAACATTTAAACAAAGGAGCAAAGAACTTAAACAACATCTTGTTAACAGGGGCTATAAAGGAAAAGATGTTGAAAAAACAATCCAAAAAGTGTCATCAATCGATCGAACTCAATTATTACTGTATCGGGGCAAGAAGAAGAAAAATTCTCGTATCCCGTGGGTGACTACCTTCCATCC
>MJUU01011022.1:30118-57371 GCA_002080025.1 Modiolus philippinarum
GCCGTCGTCATAACCACGATTGAGAAGATGTTTACGGAGCTCTCCGAGTCGATGTTTCTGTAGATTTTCAGTGGAACAAATTCTCTTAATGCGAATTGCCTGGCTATACGGTACGCTGCGAGTGCAGTGTCTAGGGTGGCAGCTTCTTGGCGAGAGGTACAAATGTTTGTTTGTTGTCATGATACCATCTTTGATTGAAGTAGTAGTATCAAGAAATGAGATTTTCGTGGGTGATAATTCTTGCGTGAATTTGATAGAATGATGGAAATTATTACAGAATTCAGTAAATTCACGGAGATGTTCGTCTGTATCAATCCACTTCATATCAATGTCATCAATGAAGCGGTACCACGACAGTGGTTTATATGGAGCAACAGACAAAAGTTGTTTTTCTAAATTACCCATAAAAATGTTGGCATATGACGGTGCCATCTTTGTGCCCATGCTACATTTAGTACCATTGATTTGAAGATAATTGTCACTATTGAAAATGAAATTATTGTGCTTTAAAACTAGCATCAGTAGCTTGACAAGGCACTCAGTAGGTGGAAACTTGTCTTGTCTGGTGTTCCATACTTCTTCACATGCAGCAATTCCTTCGTCCTGCGGGATGTTTGTGTATAAAGATGACACATCCATAGTAACTAGCAATGTATTTGGTGGTAACGGGTTAAGAGATTGCATTTTTTTTTCAAATAATCTGTTGTATCTTGTAAGTGAGATGGTAATGATGATACAAATGGTCCTAAATGGAAGTCTACAAACTCAGAAATTTTTTCGGTTGGATGTCCATTTGCTGAAACAATAGGTCGTCCAGGTACTCCGTCTTTATGGAGTTTAGGTAAAAGATAGAATCTACCTGTAGAGCAGTCTTCGGGCATTAGATATTGATTTGTGTCGTCGTCTATGTCCCTGATTCATTCATTTCAGATAAAACAGCCCTTATTTCATCTGCAATCTCTTGTGTTGGATCTGATGTTAATTTTTGATAGAAGTTTGTATTGGATAATTGTCGAACTCCTTCTTGAATATAGTCTTTGGTGTTCATAACTACAACTGCAGAACCTTTGTCAGCTGGTTTTATGACAATATCCTCCCTTTCCTTTAGATCTTTCATTGCGGTACTTTCTTTTTTTGAAATATTTCGTGTCCTTCTATTTCCTAGATTTGTTGTTACATCTGTTTTTACTGAGCTTTCTAGGTGGTCATTTTTGCTTTTAGGGGGGTTCCATTTGCTTTTCTTTTTGAATTTCGGTATGGGTGTGTGATCTTCCTGTTCTTCGTCTGAACAATCACTCATACCGACCTCTTGCAGGTTTTTCTTTTCAATTTTATGAAAATATTCTTTAAGACGCAGCCGTCGAGCGAATTGGTCAAGATCGTTTTCAAGTTGTAATTTATTAATGTTGGACGGTACAGGACAGAAATTTAATCCCCAACTCAAAATTTCTTCCTCGCCCTTAGTAAGAGGATGGGATGATAAATTAACAACAATATTTTCACTTTTAGGTGTACGTCTAATAAATCTCCTTGCTCTTCGACTCCTTTTTGTGTTATATATATATCTTTATTCTCCAAAAGAGGTTACAATAAATTATTCATAATAAAACAGGCACAGACATATACAAAATTTAAGTACAAACAGACTACACAATGTTGAAAACCGGAAGATATTTAAGAAATAAAACATGGCCGCCATACTATATTGTCATTATAACATGGGCTTGAGTTGTTTTTGCAAATATTTTATCCCGAGCGTTAGCGAAGTGTTGTTTTGGAAGATTTGACACTTTCAAGATTCCTTAAATAAAGTTAAATGCATATTTCGGCTAATTCAAACAAACTGAATCATAAATGCTTTTTAAAGAAAAACACAATCATTTAATTCTGGTTGGTAGGTTGGTTGCTATGGTAGCAAAAAAGGCAATTATTCACCTTTTTGCTTCCGTTTTTGCACATTTATTCTGCAACATTTCCTTAAAAATAAGTAACATTACGGATTTGACAATGTTAATGTCTCTTGCTTATCAATTCTTTACAATTCAAATTGTTCTTTGGGGTTGCTAAGGTGGTTGCCATGGTAGCAAAAAAATGGCAACATTTTAACTTTTCTAGAAAGTTTTTGTCATATTTATTACAAAATTTCCCTTTAATCAAAATTAAATGAATTATTTAATTCGGTTACAATCCTGAATATAAGTTCTGTCGAAAACAATCAACAATTTGATTAGGGTTTCTAGGGTGTTTGCCATGGAAACAGAAAAGACATTTTGTCAACTTTTCGGTTGTTTTCATTTTAGAAATGAAAGAATTTGAGTAACATGAAGAACCTTGCACCACCAGTTACCAACTGAAAATAAAGACAGCTGTTGCTAATTTTATTATATTTTTTATTGTATGATGGTTGCTATGATGGCAATATAATAATTAAGATGGCAATTTGTCATTTTTCCGATTTCTTGTTTTATTAAGCTTGCTAGGTTGGTTGCTGTGGTAGCAAAAACTGGTTATTTTTTTTCTCCATTTTTTTTAATTTCATTTAAGAATTTTTCCGAAAATGGATCATACTGTTGTATATCTGAAAAAAATCTTATGAATCAAATACAGATGGTTTGATTCTGGTTTCAACAAGCACTAACAATTTTGCACTAGTTGCTAAGTCTGTCGGCTATGGAAGCAAGGGTAGCCACTTGTAACCTTTCCAAATTCCTTTTTTTACGGTTGTTATGAAGTCCAATATGGTCGTTTCTCATCTTCCTGCAATCCTTTAATGCACATATTTAACTTCGAAAATTTATTTTAACAAATTTCTTGATGATCTAGACACCATTATTTCTCTTTTAAGGCCACAAGAAACCTTATAGTATTACGGTGTTGTGGCCGCTTTGGTCGACAACTTTTAATTGAGTTGGTCAGTCCGTTTGAAATTTTAACACAATTTTCTTTGAGCTAAAAGATAAGCCAGACCGTGATTTGGGGTATTGTGGTTGCATCCGTTTGTATAAAACAATTGCCAAATTAGGTGTTTCCATATATTTTACTGTAGAATATTTGTTATTTATTCTGATAAGGTTTCTTCCATTTTGTATGTAGTCTGCAGTGTGTCAACAGATTTAACGTCACATTTGCTGTTTACCAGAAAAACCGGTACTGTTTTTTTATCTTTTTAGTTCACCTGGCCATGTGAGCTTTTACAATCACTTTGCGTCCATCGTCCGCCCGTCAACAATGTCAAAAATCTTCTCCTCTGAAACAGCTGGGTCCATTGTTACGAAACTTGGCCAGAATCATCACTAGGGTATCCTTTTTCAAAATGGGTCAAAGACTCAAATGGTTGAGTTTTGGTGCTTCTAGCTATAAAGTTTTGTTTTATAGGTTCCCTTATGGGTCTGTGTGTGGAATATGTTGAAAATATTGATAAAAAATAACTAAGTTAAAAGGTCTGGAAAAATAGGAAATAACATTGGAATTAATTCCAAAAAGAAAGGTGCACATCTACAATATATAAACAAACATTTTGTGAAGTTTCAAAAATATAGGCTGAAAACTGTAGGAGGAGTTGATTTCACAAAATAGGTACAATTGTTGAAAATGTCGATACAAAATGACTAAGTTCCAAATAGATAATGAAAAATCAAAATTTTTCTCCCAAAAAGGTAGGTGCATATCTACAATATATATAGAAACGTTTTGTGAAGTTTCAAAGATGTAGGTTGAAAACTGTAGGAGGAGTCGATTTCACAAAATAGATACCCTTTTTTGAAAATGCTGATAAAAATGACTATAAGTTTCAAAGTCCGCAAAAATAGGAAAATTTTTTTTTCAAAATAATTCAAAAAAGGGAAGTGCACATGTACAATATATAGAGAAACATTTTGTGATGTTTCAAAAATGTAGATTGAAAACTGTAGGAGGAGTTGATTTCACAAAATCAGTATCCCATTTTCCCTCCCGCCCGCCCGACATTCACCATACTATAACCCGGATTTGCACTCCATGCGACCCGGCCAAAGATTAGACGGCTGATCAAAAAATATACCCGTCATTGCTAAAAATAGAACATAGGGGTAAATTGTAGTTTGGCCAATAACTCGACTGTTACAGATATCAAAAATTTGACCAGTTAAAAATGATCAGCATGATGAGATATCCCGACTGTGCAATTTTGAAGAAAATCTGTAAACCTATCTCGGAGTTATAGCCCTTTTCCGTAAATTTTTCAAAATATTTGCATTTTTTATTTTTTATTTCAAAAGTGTTACAGATAAAGGTCAAGTGTAAATTGCAAAAATTCTCAGCATATCGAGATCTACCCACCCTGAAATTTGGAAGGTAATCCAAAGACCCTTGTAGAAGTTATTGCCTTTTTTTACAGAATTTTCAAAATTTTCATATTTTTCATCTTTTATTTCCAAAACTATAGAAGATGAAGGAAAGCGCATATTGATAAAATGTTTGCCATGCTGTGGCGACTTCAAAACTGGTGTTGAAACTTGTTCGTTGACGACCATTTTCAAAATGGCTGCCAAAAAAGGCGGGAAAATTCAACATTGTCCGATTTCAATTAAAATTTGGTTTCAAAAAAGATATTCATGTTGCGACTTCAAAACTGGTGTTGAAATTGTTCATTGACCATCATTTTCAAACTGGCTGCCAAAAAGGCGGGGAAATTCAACATTGTCCGATTTCAATGAAATTTGGTTTTCGAATAGGTATTGATGTCAGAACTTCAAAACTGATGTTAAAAATGTTCGTTGACTGCCATTTTCAAAATGGCTGCCAAAACAGGCGGGAAAATTCAACATTGTCCGATTTCAATGAAATTTGGTTCCCAACTACATATTAATGTCGCTACTTCAAGAACGATGATGAAAATTGTTTGTTGACTGCCATTTTCAAAATGGCCGCCAAAAAAGGTGGGAAAATTCAACATTGTCCGATTTCAATGCAATATGTGGTTTCCAAATAGATATTGATGTCGTAACTCAAATATATGGTGTTAAAAAGGGTCATTGACCGCCATTTGCAAAATGATGTCTCTACTAAAGCTGGTCTATAGCAAGACTGCTTTTTGTCAAAAAAGCGTAACAAAGAAATATAGTAACCCATTATCAGACTTTAAATAAAGTTCAGGATATTTGATGTGTTCGAGTTATCAAAGTTTGATAGACTGAATTTCAAATGTATAACTTAAAATGTTAGCTTGATTGTGGCAACTGAAAGCCAGGTGAGCAATACAGGCTCATCCGATATTAGCAAAGTTTGTGTTTTGGTATTCCTCTGTACGTAAGATATCAGTAGTTTGCCCACACATTTTTCGTTACTTCTACTGTTTTTCGAGTTATAATCACAAAACAGGAGCAAATTGCAAAATTGATGTGTATATTACCTAAATTTATTGACGAGATTTCCTTCTTTGGATTCCTCTTTATGAAAGCTTTCAGACATATGTTGACAAATGAAGTGACCAGGTGAAATTGGGGTCCATAGCTTGATGTCAAGCAGTAAGGTAAAGTTTGGGTAAATAGCTGAGCTAGCTCTTACCATGTCCGAGCTAAAGGGTCAATATTTAATGATATAATATATTTTTTTTTTTCATTTTTATACGACCGCAAAAATTTTGTTGTCGTATATTGGTATGGTGCTGTCGTCGTCGTCGTTGTTGTTGCCATTGTCGTCGTCGTCTGTAGACACTTTTGTTTTTGGTCAATAACTTTAGTTCAAACAGATCAATCCTTATGAAATTTTAACATAATGCTTTTGGTACAAAAGGAAGGCTTGTAGTAGTTTTGATCATTGTGACCCACCCGTTTTCAAAAAAGGGGCAAAAAGGGTTAAATTGGGAGTTTTCACATATTTGTCTGTAGCATCTCTATTATTAATCAGATTATGATGGGGTTTCTTTCAATGTGTTCCTGAGGAAATGTTCAATCACTAGTATGCCAACGGATTTCTCGGAGCAGGTACCGTTCCCGAGTTAACGGGAGCCCAAAAGGGGCGAATCAAAAAAAAATTGAATCTTTTGTCCGATTTTGATGCAGCTTTTTTCAATGAATTTCTTATGAAAAATTAACACAGCGCTCTGCATTTAGATTTTCAGTAGCCTGTTTCCCTACCTAGCTATGAGGGGCCAAATGGGGCCAAATTGCTAATTTGCAGAATACCTAATATTTTTATTTTTCATCGGATTTCGATGGGATTTTTTTCTTTAGATTCTTCTTGATATAAGCTTTCGATAGTATGCGAACAGGTTTTGAGTAGCTCATACTGTTTCCGAGCAATAATGGGTCAAAGGGGCCAAAATTGCAAATTTGCAGATTACCTATTTTTTTAATTTTCCATCGGATTTCATTGGGATCTTTTTCCTTGGATTCCTCTTGATATAAGCTTTTGTTAATATGTCAACGGATTTGGAGTAGCTCCTACTGTTTCCCCTTATTGTGTGCATATAATACTTGTGTCAAGCTCTTTAATTTGTATGTCGACACTCACTTTCAATTACACTTGTTCAAATTTCAGTGGTCGACATGCTGCGGTTGTATCATGCTGCGCTTGGCGGAGCCCTTTTTTCTTAAGTTGGTATTGGTATTTATGTCTTCTCCTCTCAAGGGGAGACATATTGTTTTTGTCTTTTCCGTCTGTCGTCCGTCAGTCTGTTCGTCAGTCCTTCCGCCAGTCCGTCCGTCACAAAGTTTGATGACACCCATTCTCCCACGTCTTTCATTGGATTTCAGCCAAACTTCACAGGATAGTTGACAACCATGCCTAGTTTTAAAGGATAGACCATAGACAGTTGGGATAGGGAGGCAGGGGAACTGTCCCATATATTTACACAGTTTTAGCCAAACACAACCCTGGCCACTCGCAGAGTGACCTTTCATTGATTCAGTAAATAATACCCCTATTCACTTGAAATTCACAAAGTGAATTTTTCTCCTCTAGGCTCGAAGCAGCAGCAGCAGAATCCCCCATCACCAGAAGTCAGCAATATAGTGAAATGAACAAACGAGCCAAAAACGCACTAGTGCATCGTGTAAGCACACTTGTGAGCATAGCATCAACTCGTAAACAACATAAGTAAATCACGCATTATCTCGTCGAAGTCCCGGATGAAATCAACAAACTATAAATAGCAAATTTTAAGTTTGCCCGTATTAATATACCACTTATGGCCATTTAAGCTACCATAGCAACCAACCTAGCAACCAGATTCAAATGGCTTGTATTTGTTTAAGGGAGCATTATTCATTCAGTATATCTAATGGAATAAAAATAAGCATTTTATTTTATCTAACAATTTTGTAGGCGTCAAATGTGCCAAAACAGCACTTGAAAACCTGAAAATTCCATATTTTTGCCATCATAGTAACCACCTTAGCAACCATTACTTCTCCAATGTTTTCCATGAATTGTTTATTTCAACCTAGTACTTTTTGACTGCAATCTTGAAACTTCCACGTATGGTGGCTTTAAATCGGTCAAAATGCCTCAACTCTGTAGACCTATCAGACATAAAATTTATATATAATTCTTTTAACCTTAATATATAAGCAGAATATTTAATTTTACCTTGCTTAGGTAAAAAATTGCATAAATACTACACTCAAAGAATCATATTTGTGTAATCTTTTGCTGTTTTTTCACCTCTAGATATTCATATTATACCCTAAAAACAATAATAGCCGTTACCATGGCAACCAAAACACTGGGACACTTTTTTGGGGTCATTTTTGTTCTTCAGTCATAGACTTTTATCAATGCACAAAGTTTTGAGGAAATCTTGGACCATGCGTGGCCACCCTCTATATGATATGATTGATATTTACAGAGAATTGGTATTAAAGCTTCAACCCTAGTCTGTTTATATTGATCCAAAAGCCGTAGTTTTAAACTTTCAAATAACCACTTTTCATTTTGGACACTTTGATCCTGCTAAATATTTGAGTATCCACATTCATCCAATATAGATTTAACAATTTTAATCCAAGGTAATACGTAATTGTCACCATTACTTTTTCTTGACACTAATTTGTACATCAATACAGATAATTTAGACTGTTTACCATTTATTAGTTTACACCAAAATGATATCATCCTCCGTTTTACATACACTTGTAGAGAATATCTACCCAACTCTCCATATATAAACAAATTTGGAGTAGAAGGTTTTAAATTTAATAACAACTTGCAAAACTTTAAAACTTTGAAATTTTTCTAAAACACTAGGTTTTCAAATCCAAAAACCTCTGACCCATAAGGTAAGACTGGAGCAACCATTTTATCGAAAAGATCTAGCTGGCAACTGACGGACAAATTATGTATGCGACCTTTGTTCAAAACGTCATACAAAGCTCTATACGCCTTTTCGGCTATACGCACCCTATGTTTCTTAAAAGATCCCGATTTTTGAAATAAAACCACTAGATACGTAAATTCTGAAACTATCTCTAATTCCGAATTTTCATAATTAAACTTTAAGCAATTGCACCTCTAGTAAAAACGATAACTTTACTTTTATCAATGTTTACTTTTAAATTCCATAAATCACAATATTCTTGAAAATGGTCAAGTTCTTTTTGTAAATCTTCTGCAGATTCTGCTAGTAGAACAGTGTCATCAGCGTAAAGTATTGCAAATATTTTCAGATATATATCTTATTCATTTTCAAGGTCTTCTGTTATCAATTTTGTACCTTCAACGTTTTTTTTTTCATTAAAAAACATTCTAAATCATTTAAAAAATAGAGAATAAAAATGGAGATAAATTTTCTCCTTGTCTTACTCCATTCATACATGAAAAATATTCAGATATTGAACTATTAAATACACTTCTGGACTTGATATTCTTGTACATATTTAAAATAAATGTATACATTTTGCATGTTATTTTTGTTTTAACAATTCAAAAAGTCCATGTATAACAAAAATATTATCAATTGTCGAATATTTTTTTCGAAAGCCTATCTGATTTTCTTTTATAATCAAAAAGTTATCAGAAAAAGAAGTAAGTCTTTCATTTAATACTGCCGTAAATAACTTTCCAAAGCAACTGAGAATAGTAATTGGTCTGTAGTTTTTTGGATCAGACTGCAGACCTTTATTTTTGTAAAAAGGTAATATATTACCGGACAGCCCGGTTTTGGAATTATTCCCGTGTTGAAAACTATATTAAAAAGTCAGTATACAATGGTAAAAGCAGATCCGAAGTTGAGTTAGTAGAGTTAATTAGTATGGGTGGTTTACTGATAACAGTTTTTTGTTGTTGTTTTTCTGTTTGTTACTCTTTTTTCGGGGAGGGGGGGAGACAGTGACACATTTTATGAAAAAGAGTCGATTTTAAATTTGGCAGGTACATGAAAAATGTTGAACTTGGAATTCGTGTCATCGAAAATTGGGGATCTTTATTCGACTGCCTGGCCGTGTTCAGGTGAAGAACTAGGGTTAACTCGAGTAATTTCATTAGTGACAGGACAGGCAAGGTTTCTACTCGAATGACGTAATTTGCCCACTGACCCGTACTCTAGATTAAGCCCGCTGAAAACCGGGGTTAGTAGAGTTTCAAAATGGCGACGAGTGGAATAAAATGTAAACGATGAAACGCATTGTTTGAAATTCTACCATTATCTTTTTTCACATCGTTAACACAAAATTTGTTAAACCATACACAATTTCTTTAACATTTGGAACCCTTCCGGAACACCTGATGTCACCCAAGTTTTAAGGGGGTTCACACTGCTAGTGCTTTAGTTCTTTGTGTTGTTTTGTTGAATTTAAGCTTTGTCTTCGTTAGTGATGTTTGTGGTACTGATTTGTACCTGTCATTGTCTAATTACTATAGAGACTAACAGAAACTTTCCTAATTTTTACCTTGGTACTGTTTGAGGGTCAGAGCAGTAACACGTACCATGTATTTTAATCGGTTTTGTCTACGGGTTAGAAAATGACATTAGTCGATCGGCTACCAAACAGATCTTTCAAACCATAAATGTCTCACTAACTGTGTGACGGGTGCTGTATGCAGGACAGGACAAGCTTACCCTTCCGGAGCACCTGACGTCACTCTGTTTTTTGAGAGTTCACACTGTTAGTGCTTTAGTTTTTTTTTTGTTTTTTGTGTTGTATATGAAGTGAGTGTGTGTTTTGTGGGCATATAGTGTCTTTGGTCTTCCGTCTTCTGGTGTTCTTGATTTTGCCTTGTCTCTGGAATTTGATTTATGTAATCTTGTGCTTTGTTCCTTCGGAATTCTACTGCCGTTGTTTTGGGACATGCAGCAACAAAATTTACTAGAACAAATTGCAAAATATAACAACAAAAGTGAAACCAAAGGTGATGCATGCAAAGCGTTATCCATCCTTTGGAACCTTTATTGAGGAACCCGACTTCATGGTCGTTAAAAAAAAATAGTATGCAGCTGAAAAAAAATGTGTTTTTTATATATTTGAAAATAGATTTTGTCCAATATTCATATCAAACATTCTCTAGACTAGAGCAATCCGTTCATGTGTGTTTTTTTTTTTTTTGTCATAAATATATGTCTTGTTTGCTTTATAACTGTTTATATGGTTTTATATAGAAAAAAGAAGGGAAACGGGGAATGTGTCAAAGAGACAACGACCCAAAGGGAGTAATAACAACTCAAAACTCATATGTATGTTTTGTGTGTCTCATGATTGCTTACTCTGTTTTATGTATGCCACTTGTGTCTTATTTATGCATATTCATGTTTTATATTCGGTAAAAAACTCTATAGAGCTTATGTTTATTGTTGCTAACCGAATCTCAAATAAATCTTTCTTATCTTCTCATTTGAAAAATCTGCGTGCGCGCAATCAAAACAAGAGTAACATTATGACAACTAAATTGACGCCATGATACCTTGACAGTTCCATTGAGGACATTGAGATATGAAGAATTTCCTTTTGATCATCCCCAAAACATCAAGAGATTTATCACAGTTTCAACCTACCTTATCACAATATAATATGATCCTGAATTTTGTTTCAATGTGACATTTTCATTACTTCCAATAGACGTCCCTTCCTTCGTTCCTTAGCGTAACCGTCAGGATGCATTTGAATGAATGGAGTGACGTCACGTAAGTAACGACGCCTCATGCATAAAAATTCGACAAAAAAATAGTGCATAGTTTTTCACTATTAAACGAAAGTTGTTGCAAGAAACAAACAAGTAATTTAGTTTGTATTCCATTGTGGAATTACCGATAAAAAAATTATTTTTATTATGTAGTGGTGCATATTAATTATTAGTATTTTTGTTCGCTCGACAAGGATTATCAGGTCCATATCAGATTCGCACTACGGGCTCATCTGATATGGACCTGATAATCCTTGTCTCGCGAACAAAATACTAATAATTAATATGTACCACTACATAATAAAAATCAAATTTAAAACTTCCCCAAGGAAGTGGTTACGACTAATCATGGATTTCAGTAGACATATGCAGTATCAGAGAGAGACGAGTATACCTGTAAAATCTACAGGTCATTGTATCCCAAAGTCAAACGAAACCTGTCAATGTCCCCTAATATGTAAAGAATGTACGTTACGTCTCAGATTTTCTGGATTTTTGATGGTTACTGACATTTTTACAACATTTCCGTAAAAACGAGGATGAGAAATGCCGTAACAAGCTATTTGCGAGTCGCATTATATTTAGAAATCAAATGTTAATATCTTCTTTAAATAATAATAGGCAAGATGTTATCTGTAGGTGAAACTTGTATTTCTGTATATTTGTAGTGCTGTTTGGTTAATCATTTTTCGTCAAAATTAGTACGTTTAAAAGTGTAAGACTTTGACCATTTATCAGATTTTCTTCAACATGGCAGGGTAGGTATTACTGTAATTAATGGACCTGACTGGTCACTGGTCAATTATACCGGGATTTTTTGTTTTAAATTTATCTACAAAACATTTGCCACCCCCAACCTATTCAATAAAGATCTAATCATGTTAATGTTCTATTTTATGCCACATTTTGTTATCTGTATCGGTTTTGGGTTTTTGCAAAAACAGCAAATATGTTCTATTAGACATGCTACGAAAGATGTATATAATTAAGCGTATGTCGATGATTATGAATGACAATATCTTATGAAAGGATATGGAGTAAATGAACATGAGACCATAATTATGTTAACTCCCAACTGCAATAATTTTAATGAGCTGTGTGGCCATTTCGGAAATTTGAAAGGGGGTCGTCTCAAAACATTACTATCATATATAAAATTTTCTTATTCATTTAATGAGAAAGACAATGCATTAAACAATAACTATGAAATCTGTTGATGATGACGCAAATGAAAATTTGTTTGGCATTTTGGAGAACTACAGACGACATAGAAATTACATTTTTTTTTTCATGGCGTGTCTTACATATTTTTTTCCTCAGTCACACGGGTGGCTCAGTACTGACGTTTATCACTGTTGTACGAAACGCCCATCAATGTTTCGTTTATTGCAGTAAGTAAATATAGATAACATCTCAAGATCCCATGCATTACCATATTTTATTCACCTGATACAGTTAAATTAAAAATTTTAATTGGGGGCAGGCTTCAGTGCGGGGCATTTTAATGTTTTTTTTTTTTTTTAATTTAAGCATCGAGAGTGAATAAAATATGGTAATAATCGGGATAAGTGGTAAAATCCATTTCTCCTATGATAAATGATAAAAAAAAAAAAAAAAAAAACACAAAAAAAATGGTGGGAATTAGCACCGGAATTTATTCAACATACGTTGAATATGAAATTTTATCTAACGGGGAGAACTGGTTTAAACTTATCAAATCAATAACCCACTGACAAGAAAGCTGTCGTTGTGTTTCAGATTTGCTTAAGAAATAATTCATGGCCGGTATATGGTTATTGGAAATTTAACCATTGACTGGGACTATATATTAGAATTAAACCCTGAGCGTTACCGAGGGGTTAAATTAAAGAATGTAAAGGCCCAGTCAATGGTTAAATTTCGAAAAACCATATACCTGCCATGAACTTTTTCGATTCTAATATGACAGAAAAGAAATTTTCCATTCTGAAGCGACCCAAGAGAAAGCGGATTTCCCGCATCGATTGCTGTCTGTGTCCATGACGTCAAAATACACAATATGTTGTTTTCAAACATATGCCAGTTCAAAATTCAAATCGAAAGCAAAAAAAAATACACATTTCCATGTCTGAATGTCATGAGTTAGTTAAAAACTGTTGATTACCTTTATTCCCTTCATAAACTAAAACGAACAAAATTAAAAACATTGTTGTTTTTCGTCTGGTTTATTAGCTCACCTGGCTATGCCAGGGATGAGCATTTGTCATCACTTGGCGTCCGTCGTCCGTCTGTCGTAAACTTTTAATTAAAAGATCTTCTTCTCTGAAACCACTGGGCCAATTCAAACCAAACTTGGTCACAACAGTCCTTAGATGGTCCCCTTGAAAAACTGTATCCGTCATGTCCGTACCTCATTCCAGATGGCCGCCAGCGGGGAACATAGTCTTAATATTAGAGCCTATGGAAAAGACATTCAAAGATCTTCTTCTCAGAAACTACCAGTCCAATTATAACCAAACTTAGGCACAATAGTCCTTAGATGGTCCCTTCCATAAAAGGTATCAATCAGGTCCGTCCTCATCCAAGATGGCCGCGAGCGGGGAACATAGTTTTAACATTGGACCCTATGGAAAAGACATTCATAGATCTTCTTCTAAGAAACTACTAGTCCAATTATGACAAAACTTGGGCACAATAGTCCTTCGAGGTCCAATTTAAAAGAGTTATCCCACAGGTCTGTACCTCATCCAGGATGGCCGCCAGCAGTGAACATAGTTTTAACATTGGACCCTATGGAAAAGACATTCAAAGATCTTCTTCTCAGAAACACCAGTCCAATTATAATCAAACTTAGGCACAATAGTCCTTGGATGGTCCAATTTAAAAAAATATACGTCAGGTCCGTACCTCATCCAAGATTGCCGCCAGCGGGGAACATAGTTTTAACATTGGACCCTATAGAAAAGACATTCATAGATCTTCTCGGACACTACTAGTCCAATTATAACCGAACTTAGTCACAATGGTCCTTAGATAGTCCCGTTCAAAAAAGGTATCTGGCAGGTCTGTACTTCATCCAAGATAGCTGCCATCGGGGAACATAGTTTTAACATTGGACCCTATGGAAAATACATTTAAAGATCTTCTTCTCAGAAACTACTAGTCCAATTAAAACCAAACCTAACCACAATGGTCCTTAGATGGTCTCATCCAAAGAAGATAGCTTGCAGGTCCGTATCTCATCGAAGATGGCTGCCAGCAGGGAACAGTTTCAACATTGGACCCTATGTATTTTAATGGGAACCCCTGTCCAAATTTTATATGGATTATGGTCTGAATTGGTTTGTAATGGATGGTGGAGCTCTCAGTTGCCATGCATGGAAACCAGAAAATTTTAGTAAAATGTATTTTGCTAGATATTTTATTTTTGATTTCAGGGATATGTATAAGATGAATTACAAGGGGGAACCCCTGCCAAATTTTTTTGCAAGGGGTTCTCTGAATGTTTTAATTTCAACAATATGAATTACCTTTATTATGAGAGGGAACCATGCCCATTTTTATTTTTAATGGTGTTCTGATATGGGTTGTAATGGATGGTAGAGTTTTTGGTTGCTATGGAAACCAAACAAGAAAAATGAAATTTTACAAAAAAAATTGTTCTGCTAAATTTTATGTTTGTTTTCAGAAATATGTAAACACTAGTTAATAAGGAGAACCCCTACTCAAATATTTTTTGAAAGGGGTTTGTAATGTTTTGATTTTCATGATAATTATTACCTAGATTATAATGGAAACCCCCGCACAAATTATTTTTGAAAGGTGGCCTGAAATGGGTCGAAATGAATAACACATTCAAACACATTTAAAGATCTTTTCTGAAACAAATTGTACAATTAGAATGGAATGGTACTTTGATGGCACCTTCCAAAAAAGGTATCCAGGAGGACCTCATCAAATATTGCTGTCAGCATTAAAATGGATTCTATTAAAAGAGTTAGGTCTCTGAAACTACTTATCCAATCACAAAAGTCCTCTGTGGCCCCTTCAAATTTGTATTTGGCATGTCTTCATCCAATCCGATGTGGCCTCCAACAGGGAACATAGTTCAGCATTGGACGTTATTGTAATGTTATTGGAAATTTATTGGAAATTTTTTCAAACAGGAGAAACATGTAAGATAGGAAGTGAAGAAAAATCCAGGAGGAAATCAAAATACTGTGAGAAGCAGTAAATAAGCAAAATCCCATGAAAAACTGTGAATTTCTCATGGTATTTTGTTTTTTACCGTTTCTCATGCGGTATTTTTTTCCATATGAAACTTTCTTTATTTCTCATTGGTAAACCTTTCTCCAATTGGAATGATTAAAAATCATAGAAGGCATGCTTAATTCAAATAAGATGCATTTTTCCAAGAGATTGTAAAATTCTCAATGTTTTCAAAGTTGGGAACTAACCATTAATCTAAAAAAAAACAGTCAAAGGACGAAGGCAACACCGGAAAAACGAAGAAACAGACAAAACACGAGAACGACACAAAGAGAAAATGAAGAAACACAGACATTCAAAGATGAACAACAGAGACCAAATAAATAACCATGGGTGAGACCAGGTGCAACGGTAGAGTAACTTAACATCTTCTGCTTCTTATAAGACACCCGCCGTGTTGAACATGTCACTTTCGGTAGTAAGAGGTCAAATTCGGTAGATGAAATGACAATGAAGCTTTAAAAGGGGAAATCTGTTGTAATTTTCGATACAGTTATCCTATAGCGGTCCAAACGATACTGATGTCGACCGTAAAACTTAAGGAGGGATGACTCCAAGTCTTGGGTAACATACCCTAAGCAATTTTACACAATTTAACAAATATACAATTACATAAAAATAGATATCAGGAATTATCTACAGTGACTTAAAATTACAATCACAACAGGGAAGTGCACAAGGAAAACATAAATCACTACATAGAGTAAATGCTCCCGCTGCTATCATCCAGTGTGTTTCCTGATGTGTTTATATTAAGGTATGTGATAAATTAAGTGACCCTCTTTGTGTTTGTAAGACACATATGATACCCCTGCTTTTTGATATAAAATATGAATATTTTCTTTCTGTGCACTTGATAAGTAAATTTCGAGAACTTAAACTCAATGCGACACCCTGTTGATAAATTCCATCAAGGGGGGGGGAGTAAATTCCATCAGGGGTATAATCAAATCCATGCCAGATCAAAATAAATACAGCTTTAATATTGTTGGAGGAGTTATCCGTAATGACATAAATTATCGCCAATTAATCGTCTTATGCTTGTAATGCTATGTAGCTATCCTTGTCATACGTTACTTTCATTATTTTTTGCCCTATCACAAACTACAGTGTGTGAACAAATTGAAGCACTTCTACCAGTTCTCTCAGAATATATATCCCAAATGTTGTATGACCATACTGTAATGAATCAGAGTGAATTTGCTGCCTTGTGCGTTCGGGGCTATTGATTATAACTCGCATGCCATTTATAGACCTATGAAAGAGCCACACGAACAATTCCACTTTTAACTCTTTCATACAAACTGCCTATATATTCAGATTTTAATTGACGATAAAAACATATTTTTGTACTCATTGGGTTTTTGGGTCCTCAAAACGATACTCAGCAATATGTCCATCCATCCATTGGTCCTATTGGACATTTGACAAGAGCTAGACTTTCCAAGAAACTGATTAATATTATCAGACAAAATATACCAGAATAACGCCATAGAAGAGACACAAGTCGAAAACCTCGTCGAGATAGAAACTTAATACCAGAGTGTTGTGTTTACTTCGAGCATGTTACTCAGAGATTGAAAATATGATACGTAGTTTATGGAGACCTCATCCAAATTGTTGAATTATGTGCAGGCTTTGTTGAGAGACAATTTCTAAATGTGTCGACCGTTTTGAGACGATCCCTCACTCTGATGTTACATTAACATATTCATCGACATAAAGTTATTTATATACACTTTTCATAACATGTCTATTTATAGTATTATGATTTTTGGTAAAAAAAAAGAAACAAACTTGATACCTTTCTAATGATTCAGGCCAAGTATGAAAAAAAAAACAAACTTCCATACACCATCCAATGGCAGCTTCCCTTAATTTGCTTCCCTGACTTTCGGTTTGTATTCCTTCTACAGTTTCAGACATTAAAATGGTGTCATGCGCAAATAATAATATGAAAATGTTCAAGTACGTGTCAAGAAAATCTGCACTGATATCATTCTTTATTCCAGTTTTCAAACATCTTTGAGTTATAGATTTTATCTACACTGAATAGCCATCAGTTGTCGAATAACTAAATACCGAGGTTACTATGAATTTAATTTCTGCACATGCGCATTTCGACAACTTATGTCAACACAGTGAGGATTCTCACACCATATAGAAAGCCATAAATGGCCCTTAAAAGGTAAAAAAGTGAATAAAGTAAATGAGAAAAAGAACAATCCAAGGACAATGGCAACGTCGGAAAAACAAAGAAACAAAGACATAACATGAGAACGGCACAAAAAAGAAATGCGCATATGTAGAGACTAAATTCACAATAACTTCGGTACTTAGTTATTCTAATGAAGGTACATGATTATGTTCTAAGTATTGCTCAATATTATTTATAAATATTGAGGAACATTATTACAAGCAAAACAATCAATTGATAGACATTTAGTGATATACAAGGTTTTACGTTCTGATAAAGATTTCATATAACTAGAAGACATTTTCCCTGTATTACTTTTTATCAGTTTTTTGTTCACAATCCCGCTCGCTCAATAGTGTCAAATATTCTACTAAAGTCTACAAATGTACAATAAAAAGTATTTTTTCTTGGAAAACTATAAGTTCATGACAGATAGAGAACAAATTAATTTGGGGCGTCTTTGACTTCGGATATTGTTCAAGTTATCGGTTTTTGGACCACCGACGACTGTACAACTGGACAGCTGATTCTTAGTGTGTGGATCAATAGTCCGTCAACACAGACAACGACCAAGCAGTAGGGCACTTCTGGAGGCAGGCATTTAAAGGAGTAAATAAACATGAGACAATGTCTCTGCAAAAATATGGTAAAAACAAATTATAGAACACCGCTTTCATCAAGGAATCCTGGAGATATCAAAAACGGTTGTAAAGGGCTTTTTCGTTTGATAAAAATTGAGTTTGACTGTTTTTATTAAATTTGATTTGATTTTTTCTTTGCTTTTGTTTTATTGTTTTGTATTGTATTGTGTTTGTTTATTGTTTATTTGATTGTCGTAATGTTTTTATCTTGTTGGACCATGGTATGTAGTTATTTATTTATCCTGTTTAGAGTACAATCATTTTTTTTTCTTCATATCACTTGTCATTGGAAGAACATGTGAAACGAAAGAAAAGACATATTTTCATGCTCCTGAAAATTCGCGTATAGTGGCAAAATGTACCTCAAAGTACAAATATACTAGATTTATAGACCCTTAATAAGTAACAAAAGGAGTTATCACTGGGGACGATTATTTTTGTCATGCACTACATAATATGAAAAAGAAAGGACATTGGGTAAATGTCAAGGAGACAACATCCCATATCCAAGTTAAAACGACCCCCCCCAAAAAAAGCATCTGGGGGTAACCGTATGATCGTCAACACAGTGAGGAATCTCACACCATATAGAAAGCCCTAAATGGCCCAAAAAGGTAAAAATGTGAATAAAGTAAATGAGAACCGAACCATCAGTCTAAAAAGAACAATCCAAGGACAATGGCAATGTCGAAAAAACAAAGAAACAAAGACATAACATGTAAACGGCACATAAAAGAAAATAAAGACATGCACATTTACAAAAATGAACAACACGGGCCCAATAAAAAACCATGGGTGAGATCAGGTGCACCGGTAGAGTAAGCATCTCCTGCATCTTATAAGACACCTGCTGTGTTGAACAAGTAAAGTCAAATCCGGTGGAGGAATACAAACTTTAGTGGCAAAGAGAAAAATCTGTTGTCATCGGGGAAACAGATATCCCTTAGCGGTCCACAAGATCGTGATGTCGACCGTAAAAACTTCTGTAGTGATGACCTCAAGTTATGGGCAACATACCCTTGCTTAAGTAGCCTATTTGTAAGCAATCGAGCTCTATCAAGGTAGTCACTGTATCGACCACAGGCCCTTTAGTAGCGAATGAGTTGGGAGATGCAAACTCCGTATGCTAGTGCTTTTGGAATGTTGCTACAGAGAAAACGGAAGTTTACTTATGGAAACAAACCACATCCAATAACCCAAATATCAAGAAACTAAAATTTTATAAGAAAACAAGGACAAGCCAATGACCAACATATTCCTGAATTGGGACAGGCGCAAAAATTGCGGTGGGGTTAAACTCGTTTTCTAGGATCCAAACCCTCCCCCATGTGTGGTGAATGGCTAAAAAATAAGTACACAAAAAGACTCACAGTATACATCAAACTAGAAAAAAGTCCAACTAATCAAAACGAGTACCTTTACAATGAAGTGCATAAAACATGATACACACGGGTACTATGATATCAAGAGTTTTTACATATGAAACTTCAATTGAAATACTTCTTAATAGATTTTGTATAACAACATCATCAATTATGAAATAAGAACATGATATTGTGCAATAACAAATACTGCTGATATGAAAATTAAGTTATGGTGTAAAGCATTTAGGAGATGATCAATATTTTTGCCAACAAAAACTAGGAGTAACGATTTAACAACAATGCTGGATTTATATCCTTTATGAATAAGTTTGTTCAACGGATTAATAAGTTTGGAAGGACAATTTTTGAATTTATGCGCTTTGTAAATGAAATTGCCATAGACGTTTGGATGTGAAATGCCCTGTTGTATAAGAGCCTTGCATGTAGAACCAAATTTTCTTAATAAGTCAATGTATCTATGATAAAATTTAGAGAATGTTTTTATCACTTTTTTTATATGTAAACCCTTGATGCAGAAATTTTTCATTGAGACAAAGATTTCGGTCGTTGAAGTCAGAAATATCACTACATACTCGTGCATATCGAACAAGTTGTGAAATGTAGACCCCGTGAGAAGGGGATAACGGAACATTGCCGTCACGATTGGGAAAATTGACTATAGGGAAGGAGAAATCACCCCTTTTATTAGTTCTGCAGGATAAATTTCATCTGTAAATTTAGAAAATTCAGGATTATTTAAAGCCAAAATATTGTCCAAATATCTATTGTTAAATGTATCCACAAAATGCTGTTTAGAAGGGTCCTTTAAATTTTTGCAATGAATTGTGACTCGCAGCAATAAAGAAATAAATCTGCTATGACAGGTGCACAGTTGGTTCCCATAGGAATACCCTTTTTTGCCTATAGACTGTATCACCGAAACGAACAAAAATATTATCAAGAAGAAAATTTAATGCTTTAATCATATCCTGACAAGTCCAGTTGGTATATTTGTCATAATTGTCGTCACTGAAAAACGATTTAAATGTATTGCAACAAATGTAAGTATATCCTGATTTTTTGAAGGATCATTTGATCAAATAAGAAAATTTATCTTTGATGAGTGTATGTAGTATAAAGGTTGGAGAAATCATAGCTATCGACGGAGGCGTATGCTTCATTAACATATCGAAGTATTTCCAAAACTTCTACCGATTTTTTAACATTCCGAAAGTTGTTAATCCGACTGCATTCATAACATTTGTAAAGTTGATGACGAAATTTTTAATGGTAGTAAGTGCACTGATCAATAAAACAAAAATATGTGTAGTTGAACATTACTTGATGCCGAAATAAAACGAAATTTGAAAGGAGTTTTGTGAAGTTTAGGAAGCCAATACATAGTAGGAATGCTATTATAATTAGAAGTTGCTTTTAGTTCAGCTGTAGCTATTATGTGATCATCAATTATTTGTGTTTCTGTTGACGTGGTAGCTTTTAATGTACTAGAATTGGTAATTTCATTCCGAAGCATCTCAATGTAATACTTACATCAAACAACGACCACATTATTGGCTGCTTTATCTGCCGGAACAAATATATACTCTTTTTCCAAATCTTTGAACTTCCGTTTCATTTCTGAAATCGCAGGAATGGTATTCTGCTGCTTATGATGTGTTTCAAAATGAATTATTCGGATATCAACAACTTCCATGCATTTGTTAATGAAAGTGTCTAATGATTTTTATCCGCATTTTCTTACTTGTATCGGTAAAGTCCCAGATTTTCATTGGTAAAAATACCATATGAACAATTATTTCACAGATAGCTGATATATCACAACTATGCCAAGGACTTTAAGTTTACAGCAATTGCACTTTTAATTATGTGAATATCAATAAGATCATCAAACATTTGTGACGATTTTAATTAAATACAACGTGAAATTGAGAAGAATAAAATGAAAATGACGTTTTCGCTTGACCTTTAATTTACTAGAGTTATCTTTTATCTATTTTCATTCAAATTAAGTTCTTTTCCAATAAAACAAATATACAGCTTCCAGTTTTCTATATTACATTACAGTTGATGGATACACATTTAACAGTTAAAGCAGAACTGTATTATGTGTTTTGTGTTTTATGACAGCTATCGTTTTCAAAAAGTGTGTATAATTATTGCGTCATAATTATGTTTAATTAAATGAAAAATTATAGGTTTGACCAGACAAACGAATAGTGCATTTGTTGACAAATGCAAGAATCGTCGGTTGACAAGAACTATAATAGTGCGCCTAGCTTACTAAATTGCATTAACATCATAATTAGTTTTCTTCGTATAATATCTACATGTATATCCTACCTCTAGTAAATTCCTGAAACGATGACTGGTTAAACAACGTCACGTGTTGACCGCATATATTCCATATGGGGTGACCGTGAAAAATATACAGTCAGTGGCAGCCATTACTCGACATGACTATGTAAAAATCAATTCTTTTGTTGCGGTTTTCACAAGTTTTTATAAGTTTAAGGGCATATCCAATAGTTTCAGGGGAGATAATAGAAAATACAGAAGAAGGCAGTGATTCCCGGGAACATGACGTTGATAACTGTAAAGTCACAAAGTAATTCCAATAAATTTTAAGGAAAGGTAATTTGTGCTTTCAAATTTGGCGCACTCTCTGCGGAGATTTGTTAAAAGTTCCGTATTTTTATGATTTACTCTTAAACTATATAAACTCACCTATATTGCTTTTGCCATTTTTGAGTAGCTTATTATTAGAAGAACACAATATCAGAATTTCATAAAAACGACAAAATGAGAAGTCTTTAAAATATTGTGAATGTGACTGTGCAATTCACCATTTCGTGCAGCTTTTTTCATACTCTGTAATTTAGTAAAATATAACATAATTTCCTAAATTAAATCAATTTTTCTGTAAATCCTTAAAACCTTAACCGTTTGTTTTTTGTTTGTTGCTCCGGTACCGAGTTGATTAGAAATAATTTCTCAATTAATATTAAAACTTTAGCTTAATTTTTCCAAAAAAAAAAAAAAAAAAAAAAAAAAAAAAAACAAAAAAGAAAAATAAAAAAAAACAAAAATTATCAATGTTTAAGGTCAATTTACATGGTTACAAGATCGGTGACCCAATATTTTCTTGTTTTTTTTTCGGAATCCTCGTCTTTTGTTCAACAGCATATCTAAAAATAAGAAACTGTTGGATACGCCCTTAAAGGACTTTCGGAGGGATATAAACATTACACAGTATGTAAGTGACCTAATATGGTATATATTTAATATTGGGGCTCGAGATACGCTCTCGCCCAATATAAAATTAACAGACCGTGTATATACCATATTAGGTCACTAACAGACTGTTTTATATATAATATTTGTACTCAAGTCCAGTCTAAATTATATGTAACAGTTTTTATCGGTAATTTGTAAGAGTTTCCTTTGATCTACAGAGACTGATATTCTTAGTATCACCGAACTGGACACTATCACGAAAATATCGGTCACTGTGAAGGAGTCACGTGGGGGTTGCAATGCTGACGTCATGTTTTGGCACTATCTTTGTGTTCATACACGCAATACGTTGAATGAAGAATGCATGTAAATTATTGCAATATACAGAGGATAAATTGCGCTAAAATAGAAATTTCAGCTTATTTCTATTTATTATAAAGTTTTATTTATCATTTTGTGAATTACCGATAAAAGAAATATAGGACATTTTGTTTTTGATACGGACTTTATAACGGCGTAACGCATCAAGCTCGCCCTAACGGGCTCACTTGATACTGGCCGTGATAAAGTCCGTATCAAAAACAAAATGTCATATATTCCATATTTATACGAGTTTGAGTATTGAGAAACCCCATTATTAGAATTCTTTGGTGTATTATGTTTGAAAAAAGACATTTGTTTAAACAGGAAACCCAGCAATTTCTTAATTGTTTGTAGTTTGTACATAATGACAAATGCAAATAAAAATACAAATATTTTGATAATACATTTTTTGTACATGTAGGACATTTTTAATTTTGATACAGATTGTATCGCGACCAGATAAAATTATTCTTTGATGTACCCGTTGGGGAAAGCATATAAATCACTAAGCAGACAATAAAACTATTAAAACATCTCAAATAAAATAATGAGAAATTAATGTCTTCAAATCAAAATTATTAGAACTATTTATTATACTATAACTAATCCGAGATTCTGATTATCGCAAAATATTCAACGATTGATCGAATAACGCAGTAATTCACGAATGCGCGCAGCGCATGAGTGAATTTCAGCGTTTTTCGATCATGAGTTGAATATTTTCGATAATCAGAATCTAGGATTAGTTATTGTTTTTATTATATAGATCTTCTTCTGTTAAATTTAGTGGTTTATTTTAAGATTTATTGCATGAACTACGTTTTCGATGTTAATCCGCTTAGACGTTTACTTAACAACGACGTTGACAACGTCTATTGTGACGTCACTTCCTAGAGTGAAATTATGGAAAATAATTTCACAGTTAATTATCACTTTTATTTCACTGAGAAATTTCAATCTTTCACCGCAATCTATATAATAATACCTCTTAATTATTTTTTTAATAAATTACAAAATAATTAAACCAGTACCTTGGATTTTCAAATCAGTTTTAACATACATTTTTTTAGATTTTATCCGGTCATTATCACATCAACTAGTAACGTTTTCTGCAATGCAATCGTTCGTCCTGGAATACGCCCTTCCAGAGACTGAGGAGTTGTGGGTATAATGATTATATTTGAACAAACAATCTAATTTTCACCAATGGCATTCCTTTATTTGCGTTCTTGACAATCAAAATATTTTGATGTACGCTCTACCCGCAATTTAATTTAATGATTTAGTTTCTGAAACCACGAAATATCGTGTTTCCCTGCATATAGCACGCGATAGTCGCAAAAATGCGGTATACCGAGATTTTGCACGATAACTACGGTTTCCATGCAAAATACAAGGAATATCGCACGGAAACTGCAGTTTCTGATTAAAATTGAAGGAAACTAAAGGATTTCGTACGAAAAACCTACTTTCCATTCGGTTTTAAAGTTTTAGCCAATGAGAAACGAGAAACGCGAATCGCTGTCAGATATTTATCGTTTAAGAACAGACACCTGTAGTCAGAATTTGATTAAACCAATCAAATCGGTAATTTTTTTTATAGCTTATAATTCTTTCTCTTTCTCATTCAGCTTTCGTAATTTTTTTTCTATGTATGTGATATTAAATATAAGTAAACAATCAAATACCGTGGTGACTTTGACCCTTTTGGGGTGCGAATGGACAAAAGATTCGCAGGTCATGAGATGATTCGACCATGGTTGACCTTAACCAGTCAATATTGGTTTATTTTGACGTTTTAGACTAAGTTTTAAAAAAATATTTGATTTTTACATAGCATTGGAGAAAAGATTTTTTTTTCATATGATTTGTAGTGCATTCTGTTGCAGAGTTCTAGATGGGAAATATACCTCACAATATATAAGGAAGGTATGAACTCGCTTTTTTAAAAGTGACCGACGCAATTCAGTTTTAATGGAAATTTTCTTTCATAATATTCTTTCCAAGAAGTTTATATGTTGCGCTATACAAATTTCTGGACTTTTTGCAGAAACAAGGTATTTAAAGGAAGATTTGTATCCTTTTCGCTTAAACTAAATCTTTTAAAAATCACCCATTTTGTTATAATTTAACTTTCTGATATCCTTTCGAAAGAGTTTTATTTGTTGCAAAAGGAAGATTTTGAAAATGACCAACACAATAAAGTGTTTTGAAAATTTTACTTCATGATATCCTTTCAAATGAGTTTTACACATTTATATATAGTATACAAATTTCATACATTTCAGCATAAATAAGCAATATAAAGTAAGAATTTATATTTGTATTAGTTATAAAAGAACTAAATATGCCACAAGAAGCATCTATTATATTTTCATTTTTCAATTTTGTATAAAGGTCATCCCCACCAATGCCCGAAAATACAACAGAGACAATAGAAAAACTACAGAAACTAGGTCGCTGATACCTTCTGTTGTCATCATTTTATTTTTAACATTATGACGGCATTAGCGCCAAGAAACGGGAACATAGATATACACCATGGAGAGGTGCTGCGATGAAAACCGATTTTATTATATTCCCACTTGATAAGAGGGGGTATATAGTGATGGGGTTGTCCTTTCGTCCGTCTTTCCGTCCGTCCTCCGTCCTTTCGCCCGTCTTTCCGTTCGTCCGTCCGTCCGTCCTTTACACCTGAGGTTACCCATTACTTATCCGCTACTCCTCCTGAACCAGTGAAAACATTTTCATGAAACTTTAGCACAGTCTTTGAGACATAATGTAGATATGCACCACTTATTTCAGAATTTGGTTTGATTGCTTTTGGGGGGTTTCTCAGAACATGAACTTAACCATTACATTATATAACGGAAAGACGAACGCTCCGGCAGACGGAGCGCAAGCATAAGAGTTCTTTTCGGTATTGGCGGAAATAGACTGATAGACTGCAAATATGCTATATATATGTATAAACGTTTACATTTTCTTACATTTTTCATTAAAATCATAGCCCCTTTAACTGTTAATCAATCAAGTTCATAGAATTTGAAGAATGTAACTGAGCATCTAGGATATATTAAGCCGTATACCCCGGCTGAAACCAGAATACACCGGCGGATCCATCCTTCGAAAAGGGGGGTCAAATGTGGTTCCAAATAAAAGGGATCCAATTAATTATGTGTCACCTTTGGGTCAATTTTGCCTAAGTTCGGCATGAAATTAAAAAAAATCCAGAAAAGGGTTCAAATCCCCGGAACAACTACCCCCCATCCCCATTAAGAGTAAGAACGCAATGTATTTACTAGAGATATTTAACATTCTGACGAAACTCGACGTAACCCGACGAAAGAAACCTTTCACGACGAACCACAACCTAAATGACACGAAGGGGACCATTAACTGAAGATATCATGTTATTCATCTCCAATGTTATTTTTAGATTATTTCTGAGACGACGGCTAAATGCATGTGTTTGCCAAGATTATTAAATCACCATTATCACCTTATACACATGTGATATTAGACATTATTCACATAGAAATAAAATCTTGTAAAGTCTTTAACCGGTCGAGTGCACCCTTGTTCTGTTAGCTTGCAAAGCCGGTGAAATCACCAAACATTGTCAATTAGTATTTTGAACTATTGATATACTACGAAGATCAACATAGCAAAATCCTGTACAGTAAGTATTGAAGAATGGAGATTGAAATGAATAAATCGTACCGGAAACGCCAAAACTGAAAAAAAATTACTTTCTATGTCGACTCAAAACTAGAGCGGATAAAACGAGCATATGAATACTTTAACGGCACATGGTATAGCACATTTTAAAAGCAATGCTTTTATAATAATAATTTGTTTCTCTATGCATTATAAAGTATCATCAACAAAGAACTGCCCTGTACGTTATTACTACAAAATTGCAATCTAATTGACCTGTCGATAACGAGTAATCCGTGCATAGGGAAAAAGGCAAGAATAAACTCATTTCTAGAAACTTAAATGTATGAAGCGGAGATCAGCATATCAACATATCTTTTTATCGGAACTCGGACGACGTTTTTTATTTTCATTTTAATTTTTTTTTATTA
>MJUU01011022.1:57503-83922 GCA_002080025.1 Modiolus philippinarum
TTTTTTTTCAACTTAAAAGTGACCAATTAACTGAACAATATTGCATGTCTAAGTCAATCGAATAAAGATTTGCCCTTCGATGAAATGAATTTGAGGTTCCACATTTTTCATGCTCGTATCAAATTTGAAATCCACTCTTTTTCATAAAAGTGTCACCGTCTCAGAACCCCACCCCACCGAAAACGGGCATAACTAGCTAAGAGACAACACCCATACAAGTTAACTCCATTGTTTGCAAAGTCACATGTATTATAAAAAAAAATTAATGAAACTGATTGAGAAATGAATGTTAGAATGGAAGACGGAAAAGCCGAAATTATTCGCCATTCAAGATATGTCATGCTTTACCGAAGAGGAAACACCCCCAGCAATTAAATAAAATAAAATAAAAGGTATAAGAAAGATCAGCGAGTAGGTCTAAAACAATAGAATAGCATACGATGCGGGCCATATAATACCATATAATTCTTTTATATCAAATTTCATCGCCAAATTTGGAATTGATATGACATTGTAAAAATGTAGGAAAATGCGTCTAATAAATTTCAATATATATAAGCTATGGTTCAAGAGGAAATCTCAACATGACCTGATTGTATTTGTTCATCAAACTGTCACAATAAGCATTGTAAAATGTGTATTTGAAAATATTTAATAGATCTGATTCAATGAAATGAGAGAAGTTCATATGTCTTATTTATGAAGACCACCCCCCCTCCCGCGTGAGAAATGCTCAAAATATATTATAGGTATTATGAATGTTTACTGTTCATATGGTTCAAGTACTGTATGTAACACAAATTAAATTTTATTTCTTGAACTTTATACTGTGGCATTGCACTGTTACTTCTTCACATTTATTTTACACATGACATAAAGAGAAATGTATGTCTGATCTATTTTTAAATTTAAGAAGGACATTTCCAATGTCTTTCGTTCGTCTCTTTCGTAAGTCATACGTACACACGCAAGCGACGAAACGAGACGTAGCGATTCACGAAGGAAATATGGCTCAGAACGAAGATTTTTCAACTACTTTGCCTATAAAATTATTTAGTTAAATATTCACAACATTGTGATTGGAAGTGTTTACATTTTTAAAATTACTTTCGCTTTTTTAATATTTGTGCAATAACTAGTCCCTATACGTTAAGGTTCTCTTTCGTCAAAATGTGAAACATCTCTACTATAGTAATTCACTGTGTATCCACGACCACCGGATATAGCGACTAATCAAGCGACGAAAAATCAAAACAAGTGTTACCAAGGTAAGAAAATTTTACTTTTTCACCTATAATAATAGCTAAATATATGATGATTGGTAATACCTTCACTTCTAATGCAATAATGTGACACGTATACGTTTATATTTTGTTCGTCGTCTGTCAAATAAATGAAAAATCTTTACAAACTCGTCAGCAAATCACCGGACAACTTGTTTACTTCGGCTTACATATCGTATTTTCTCCTTTGTTTCTCCGCCGATTTGTGTATAAATTGTTATTTAGTTCCTATTTAATGACAGAAAGATGTATTCTAATTTGTTTTGCATAACTATGCATAGTTTTTCACAGTGCACGAAAACAAAAATCATGCGGTGTACGGCGAATTGCTGATTTGTTTATTTTTTGTGTAATGCGAATTGATACTCCACTGTACTGCGAATTGTATATTGTCGAGACTATGAATCGTTTAACCAATGATTTGAGATTTATCTTAAAAGAGTGCATAACTTAAGTCGGTTTCACTTCCTTTAGATAATGGAAATCTCACGATTTCAGCTTTATTTTTACACCTATCTTTATCATATTTGGTATGTATATCAAGACTGATCATACATAACTGAAAAACGTTGAATTCGCCGTTTATGACATGCACAAAAGTCTGCAGTCATGTGCATTTTCACAATTTTTTTCAAACAGGTGAAAATTTCTAAGTGTTGGATTGTTCTATTTTAAGGGCGACCAAGTAACTTGATGAATTAGATGACCCGAGTTGACCCATCTAATAATGTAAAGGTGTACTCGTTCGGGGTTAACAATTATTATCCACGGATTTTTTGTTTGTAAACACCGAATAGAAATTAGTAGGACATTAACAATTCAATTCAAATATTTCTTTTGGGTTTAATGCATGCATATTTCAATTACATGATTAAGTATTTTGTTGAATTATATCATTTACGGGTATGTTTTTCTCAAGTCAAAAGGGGGTCCAAGCACATGGTAAAAACCAAAGTGAGACTTGTTTACCATCTGACTTAAAGATAACCTGCCTATACCTATTTCAGAATGGTCCAATCTAGTCGATAATTGTGCGCGGAAAGTATCATCCATTTAAAAGCATGGAGCATTTTTAAAAAGTGTTTTTCCTTCAACATGAATTGGAAATCATCAAGTCAAAAGTGGTTCCAGAAGTGTATAATATTTTTACACAACCATGCAAAATCCGGTGCCGAAATATCCAATACTAAAGTCAGCAGAATAGAATTTCCATTATCTAAAGGAAGTGAAACAGACTTTAATATCACCTTTCTCATGGTAAAAGAATAGCGAAAACTGATGCATCAATTGAAATGCCTTTTACTACGACTTACCATACTTTATATGCAAATTATACCAATACTGAACAATAGGTAAAACTTTAGGGTATACTGAAAAGAGTACAACCAGTGCAAGTTGTAGAAAAAAGAAATTTTTGTTTGCAATACAAATAAAGCTTGTAAGATACCAAATGTATGTTTTACAACTGTGCAAATGGGGGTAATAACAAAATTACCGAACATGGTTATCAAGAGCGAAAGTCCGAAAGGCAAAAATACAAAGCAGGTAGAAAACCACCGGGAAAATTGTTGACCGCATTTGGTCCTGACCTAGTACAGGCATTATTTTCAAAAGAAATGGTAGGTTAAACCGGTTTTATGGCGCACCAAACCTCCCCTTCCATTGCGATAGTGTCCGGTAGCAATCCAATCGTAATTGCTGTTGACAGGTCGTAAGACTAAGTAAATATGAGGTTGTGAAAGATTTGTTGTGTGGCTGATAAGTAAATGTCATTTTCTTAACCTTAGACAAAACCTATTAAAATCAATGGTCCATGCTACTTCTTTTACACTGAGGGTTAAAGCAGTAGCATGTATCATGAATTTTAATTGTACAACTGCAGGTTGTTTTGAGTGTACTTACAATGTGCATGTACCCCCTTTGGGCAGTGGTTAAACAATGTCGCCAACTTTTCCTCCTCTGGGCATAAATCTTCACATCAACAAGACATTTTTTATTGCCTAAAATGATGATTCCCTGGAAATTTTTGGAATACCATGGGTTACGTGCATGCTCCATTATTTAACTTGAGGATCCGGACTTCAGCACTTTGGTTCAGGAATCCGGGCCCCACTTATTTCTCAGAGAGCCGTGGAGTCCGTGTTACTTCACAGTAGCACAATAAGGACATCCTTATTTATGCTTGCAATTGACAATAAAAATGTTTTGTAGTATTGCCATCTGAATAAATGCATATATCTATTTGCTGTGAAAAATATTCAGTGAACATCGAACAAGAATCTCGATATCACCACCATGTACTTTGGACTTTAAAAACAAATACTTCAAGACGATAGATGTAAGCAGAAAAACTACTGTAAGAACCACTGAAACCCTGAACAATTCCTAAAATATCTTGTTTCTATTGTTGTAAGATCTTCTGATCAAGAGGCTTAAAATGTTTTCTGCTTTATTATATTGGTCCTTACAGATACATAGACAACATACCCCAAAAGGGAAAAATCTTAGAAAAAAAAAAACAGGAAACAAAAATGGAGACAATGGACTTAGGCATGATTTCCAGAAAAATAAGCACCATCTATTCTCAGAAGATAGGGAACGATTGACGATAGAGCTAAAAATGTTCTAAAGAACCTTTATCGGCCACCTGGATCATGGCTTTTAAATAACCTATCAGGTGATATGGTCCTATGTTAAATAATAAAATACCGAAGTTACTGTTGATTTAGTTTATGCATATGCGCATTTCGACAACTTATGTCTCCCCAGTGCAGATCAAATACAAACGTTTGGAAATCCATATAAAGAAATATGCCTTACACATGATAGAGAACAAATTACCAATGGGATCTAAATAATTAAACCAAAATTAGCTAATTACGTGTATAAGGACAGAGCTATGCAAGACGGAGATACTACTTAGTTTTGAACAAAATTTTGTAAAATATATATATTGCAAGTTTCCAAATCAAATCGGTTTTCGGACCAGCACCAAAGTACTGGCTATTGGGTTGGTGAATACCCTCGGGTACTAACAGTCCACCAGCAGAGGCAGTGGCCCAGTAGTTATAAATAAAACTGAAAATCACGAAGTTCCTGCAAAATTGTTTTCCGCATGTGTGCTGTGCATTTCGCATATGCGCATAATAAATGATGTTTTCCACTTGCTGCTTTAATTTTCAGATTAAATATGATTAACCCAATTAAACATCCAAAAACTGCTGTTACCAAGTTTGGTTCCAATGATTATTGTTTCAGAGAATGTTTTTTTAAGTGCATGTCCCAAACAGTCATATGCTGTGATATGTTCACTTCATGCAGTCAGGTTACAATTTTTTTCAAGGTAACCATCCACAGAGAAAACAACTTCTTTAGAATAACACTCGGCAATTTAGATCCAACATTGGTCAAAATTGACTTTAGATATCCACTCCCCCCACCCCATCCCCAAAATATAAATAAATAGAAATGGACATAACCAACATTCTCCAAGCCAATGATGGAGCATTTGGAACCAAACACGGTCAGATTAGTCTTTCGAGTTGGTGTCCTTGTTTGTTTGTTGTTCATATGTGTGTGACAGGTCCGTAAAATATAGAAAAAGACTGCTGGGTGAGGAACATAGTTGTACATTGGAACATATGGAAAAAAAATCAAAGATCTCTGAAACTACATGGCCATTTAGAACTCATAGTAGGCACAATAGTAATTAGATGGTCACCTTCGAAAAAGTTACCAGCAAGTATGCGATCTAGAAACACAGAGTTCTATTGAACTATTTGAAATGATACCCGTTTGTTTAGCATAGCTTATTAGTTTGTCAATGTCAAGCATAGTACTGGTGAGCAATACAGGGTCTTGTATATATTTTAAAGCCAAATATGCTAATTGTCTCTTTTCATTTGGATCAATTCACCGTACACAAGAAATTTCACAATCAGCTATTCGCAGTACTCCGCACTTGCTATTCGCCGTACACAATCTCGTTTTTGTTTTCGAGCACTGTGAAAAAACTACACATAGTTATGAGTTACAAATTAAAAATCACTTTTCTGACATAACATAGTAACTTCATACTGATTTATACATAAATCGATCGAGAAACAAACGAGAAAATGCAATAAAGTGGTCGTAGTAAACAAGTTGTCCGGTGATTTGTTGACGAGATTGTCAAAAGTTTTCCTTTATTTGGCACTCGATGAACGAAATACAAACGTGTACGTGTCACATTATTACATTAGAATTGAAGATATTACCGATCATCACATCTTTGGATATCAAAATAGTTGAAAAAATAAATTTTTCTCACCTTGGTAACACTTGTTTTGATTTTTCGTCGCTTGATTAGTCGCCATATCCGGTGGTCGTTGATACACAGTGTAATTACTACAGGTATATTCACACAAGGCCTACTCGACTATCTACATTTTATACTTGTTTCCTACAATTCCTCTGTAAGTTATGTTTATGTACATGTACGTTAGATTTGATCTTGATTAAGCTCTTCAATGTTTTCTTTTTTAAATACAAACGTATTGAAATATATCGATATCTCTTTTGACAACGTTGTCTGGAATTTATTTTCTGACCAATGTTGTCGGTAAACAAAATTAAAAATGATAAAAAAAAGAATAAATAAATGAAACAAATAAATAAATTTAAAAACTAAACTTTAGAATTAGCGTGAATTTTCTAGCATCAGAAAGTAATGAAAAACAAGATAAGAATGAAGTAATTTAGCTTATTGCCTAAAAATAAAACCTAAACGAACAAAAAATGGTGCAGAATTTATGTGTCTTAGATAAATAAATATGTCTAAGTCTTTAATCAAAATTTAATATTTTTCCAAAACATGGTTTTTGTGTGTCACGTGTCAGTGAACTTTGCAAAATAATGCAAACTCTTGTGTTATAACGTTAAACTTTTCGAAATAATGCAAACCTTTGTTTTTGTTATAATATATAATACAATTTGAAGCCTTTCGGTTGCTGGTTTTCCACAAATAAGTCTGCTAACATTGTACAAATAACTCATGTATTTTGAGAACATTCCACGTCCATTGTTCACATTTTGAAAAGAAAGGAAAATTACGAAAACAATGAAATACACAACTTAAGATATGAAATCAAATTTAAAGACGAGAAATACGAGAAATTGAACTTACGATTAAACCAAGTAAAATGATATCAAGCCATACATATAGTAACAATGAAATTAATTTTGCTGTATGGTCATTTATTTTATTATTTTTTCATAAACGATTCCATTTTCTAAACGCGTCAGATCGTAAAATAACTTTCCGAAATCTTACTGCGGTTGCGTTTTTGTTTTGTTTTGAATTTTTGCCTGAATTTTCTTGAAATAATATTATCCAGAAAAAAAGAATAGTTGTACATTGGTTGAATGCGTTTGTCTGTAAAAAATATATTTAAAATTCAGTTCATTGTGATCTTTACACGAAATTTGACGAAATAATAATATTATTTCTGATAATAAGCTAATAAATCTATTCAGGCTAATAAATGTTAAAGTTTTTTTGGAGTTTTTGCTTTTTTATTTTATTTTGTTTTCTATTGCTATTGTTATTGTTATTTATTTATTTTTATTTTTTTTAATTTTTTTTTGTTTTATTTTGTTTTGTTTTTTATGTTTTGGTTTGTTTTTTTTTTTTGGTAACTGTGTAATTTTTGTTATTGTTCCGGATGTAAATGTGAATGAAAATGTGAATAAATAACAAAGCCATATAAAAAGAAGAAGAAGAAAACTATTATCTCTGTACATGTAAATGTGTAAATGTTTAACTTAATTTTCTTATGTATTGTTATCTATATTAGTAATATATTGCTTATCATGCCGTTCTGCGGCCCTAGCTTGGTTAATAAACAATTTGATATGATTTATCTAGTAAGCATTTAGTTTTTCAAGTTCATTTTAATTTTTTCAATATTTATTGATTTATTTATTTAAAAGACAATTCGGGCAGATTCTGTTTTCTCTTTTTATATTTTTGAATCTTTCTAATTTCTAAAAAATAATCACATATGCGTATTTTGCATATACTTTTTCGATTTTCAAAATTAGATTTTAGGAAGAAGTCTTCAATTTCACATTTAGCTTTAATTTTACTGTATAGAATGAAATTTGTTGCTTTCCGTAGACGATTTCAATTTATGAAGAAAAAGGGTTTTCATATCTATATTATTTAAAGTTTATTATCTTTTAGATAATTAGTTTTCCAAATGGATGAAATCAATATCATTTGATAAGCAAATGTTATTTATATACGAAAACCATGTATATATTCCGGCTGTATGGAGATTTTCAGAGAGTAAAAGTAAATCGTCGGCAAACATTAAACAATTTCATGACATGCTCAAAACGCAGGTTTCGTAGTTTCATTTAATATATACTGCGTAAAAACGTGTAGCTTGTTGAACAAATGGTTAAAGTGCATGTACCCTGGCCATGTGTCAATCATGTTAAAGTCCATTCTGAATTTTATTGATTTATGATTAACGCCCCTTGAAAACGAAAGATGCATATCATTTGTTTAGGATGTGTCCATTGCTTATGACTGACATACGGTTGATTGACAGATAACACCAAGATCGTGCACATTGTTTGTTTAAGCCGGTTTATGAAGCGCGCAGGTGTTTCGAATTTTGCTGTATTTCAAAATATGATAAACGAGCCTTTGGCGAGTTTATTATATTTGAAATTACATAACGAGAGTTGATATCCATCGATATACAATTCTTTCGAGTTGTTAAGACTATTTCTCTTATGATTTTCATAAATAGATACAATTATTCTGGTGCGGAAATGCTGTTTTTGTTTCAATTAGCAACACCGTTGCTAGGTAACGTTAATCACGGCGGGATTTCAAAGTTGTGTATAAGAATTGTCGAAAAAGTAATAGCACATCACGCGTGATGTGTTATTGCTTGGCGCTCGACCAATGAAATTCAAGTAAAAGCGATTCAAAGTCTCGTTGTGTACCACAAATAACTATCCGTACAAGGAATAGATAATAATCGTGCATCATAAGAGAATAAATAGATATTTTACGAAAGGATATGGAGTAAATGAACAGAGACCATAACACATATATTCACTCCAACTGCAATAATTTTAACAAAAGTTTTACTGCTAACTTTGCAACTTTGGTATTTTTGTAATTTTAATGAGCTGTATAGGTAACTGTTTTGATTCATTGTTGTTTGGTACTATTTTATAGCGTTTTGGGACTTGTTTGCCTCTTTTCTTTGCTTATATCTACTCTGCGTCAATAGAACAATATTTCCCCTTATCTGGAAGATTGATTGATTGAATGATATAGGGTTTAACGTCACTTTCAACAGTATTTCAGCTATCTCACTACGGTCAGTTGAAGTGGTGGAGGAAGCCGGAGTGCCCGGAGAGAACCAGCGACCTTCGGCTGGTAATTGGCATACCTTATCACTTACTCCTTATCTTGAGGAAAGAAAGTTGCTTAGTGCTAACAAAAACTCAGTTTGATTGGCACTAGAAAAAAAATAGTACATGTACATGTGTGTTTCTAAATACTATTGTTTTCATATGTAAGTAACAGTTCCTACTAAACGGCGTACATGGACATGTGCCCACATTGAATACAAAGTACTTACTACTGTTGAAGATTTTCATTTGGAAGTGTCTGGCAATTTTCCATCCATACCTTCAACTGTTTTTTCGGAAGAAAAAATTGAACAAAAGTTATTATTCTGATACACTATTAGGTATATGAAAAACGCTTAATAAACCAACTGAAGCAGGTGTAAATGATATCCCCCAGAGATGTAAACAAACTTTAAACGAGTGATGATATGTTTGCATGCATACACAAGTCACCCAAACCAGATTCCATGCTCAATTACTCTTTGAAAAAATGCTCTGTTATACTTATAACAAATGATTGTCATAATGTGTTCTGAAATATTTGTTTTCATTATTAATGTAAGAATAAGTGTCTTAAGCTCATTATGTTTTCGTCTATCAGTGCTATTATTGCTTTCATTCACAGGTCAAACTGTTACTTGATTGCGTCAGAAAGAAAGTTGTGTCATAATGTTTTCATTATTGATTCATCGATGAAACCAACATTCCAAGCTTAATATGTATATTTATTGATACTTTAAACATGAAAAAAAGATATGGGATTGTGACCTTGACCTTTGACCTTGACCTCATTTTGAAGGTCCCGTCTTCCTGAACATTTTGTATGTTGAATATCTTTTTGTATCTTCAATGGTATTTGAGTTTTAAGCAAACAACCCAAAAATCGGACATCAAAATTGGTTTTTGGGCAATAGGCCTAAAACGATTGTCCAATAATAATTTTGAACCCAATGTAACAAATGTAGATCTTAACAAGACACACATTTTTGCAATTACATGTTACCAGCTATCTATTACGGGTTATGAGTTAATCCAATGACAAGGTCTAGGGTCAGAGTTCAAAGTGACCAATAACCTTTGACCTTTGCATTTTTAAATGTAACACATATCAACTAAGTTGAATGGAAAAGGTTTCAGGTTTCTGTATCTTACCGTTTTCGAGAAAAAACATGTTAAAAGATATGATGAAATTTTTAAGGGGCATAACTCATGAACAGTTCATAATAGAGTTTCGGTCTAAATGTAACAAAGGTCTGTCATGACGTAATAAACATTTTTGTCATTACATATTATTAGCTATCTTTTACTCTTTTCGAGATAATTCAAACACAAGGTTTGGGGTCAAAGTTCAAAAAGACCAATGATGGTGGTCATTTTTGAATCTCAAAGACCTTCTTGCACATCTTGGGGTGGTTGTCCACAAAGGTACCAAGTTTCATTAAGTTTGGACTACCCATTAATTTTGGACTACCCAATTTCTGAGAAATTGTTTGGACAAATTTGTAAAATCCACCGAGGAAAAATAATAACGAGTGATGATATGTTTCCATGAAAAACACAAGTCACCCAAACCAGATTCCATGCTCAATTGCTCTTTCAAAAAATGTGTTTATTTTTATTACAAATGGTTGTAATTATGTGTTCTAAAATATTTGTTTTATTATCAATGAAAGAATAAGAATGTTATGCTCATTATGTTTTTGTCTACAGTGTTATAAGTGCTTTGATTCATATGTCAAAATATTTCAGGATTGCATCAGAAATAAAGTTACGTCATAATGTTTTCATTATTGATTCTTTGATGAAACCAACATTCCAAGCTTAATATGTGTATTTATTGATACTTTAATTAACATGAAATAAGTTTTGGGGTGTGACCTTGACGTTTGAACTCATTTTGAAGGTTTCGTCTTCCTGAACATTTTGTATGCTGAATGTCTTTGTATCTTCAACGGTATTTAAGCTATAAGGAAAAAACCTCAAAATCGGACATCAAAATAGGTTTTTGGTCCATAGGCCCAAAACAGTTGGTCCAATAATTTTGGACTCAGGTAACAAATGAAGATCTTAACAAGACACACATTTTTGCAATTACATTTTATCAGCTATCTATTATAGTTTATGAGTTAATCCAAAGACAAGGTCTAGGGTCGAAGTTCAAAGTGACCAATGACCCTTGGCCTTTGCTTTTTTAAATGCAACACATACCACCTAGGTTCAATGGAAAAGGTTCCAGATTTCTATCTCTTACCGTTTTAGAGAAAAAAACCTGTTTTAAGATATGACGAAATTTTCAAGGGGCATAACTCATGAACAGATCATCATCGAGTTTCGGTCTAAATGTAACAAAGGTCTAATAAACATTTTTGTAATTACAAATTTTCAACTATCTTCTACGGTTTTCGAGATAATCTGATCACAAGGTTTGGGGTCAAAGTTCAAAGTGACCAATGACGGTGGTGGTCATTTTTGAAATTCAAAGACCTTCTTGCACATCTTGGGGTCGGTTTCTACAATGTTACCAAGTTTCATTAAGTGTAGACCACCAAGTTCTGAAAAATTGTTTGGACAAAGCTCATAAAATGCGTTGGAGAATAATAATAATGAAAAAGGAGTGATGATATGTTTGCATGCAAACACAAGTCACCCAAACCAGATAAACCAGATTCCATACTCAATTGCTCTTTGAAAAAATGCTGTATTGTATATTTACCACCAATGATTGTAATAATTTTTTCTGAAATATTTTTTTATTCCTCATGTAAGAATTAGTTTCTTAAGCTCATTATATTTTCGTCTATCAGTGCTATTGGTGCTTTGATTCGAAATTAATCTGGATTGCATCAGAAAGTTGGGTTTCATTCTAAGCTTAATATGTGTATTTATTGATACTTAAACATGAAATAAAGTATGGGGTGTGGCCTTGACCTTTGGACTTAACCTTATTTTGAAGGTCCCGTCTTCCTGAACATTTTGTATGTTGAATGTCTTTTAGCTCACCTGGCTATGCCAGGGTGAGCTTTTGCCATCACTTGGCGTCCGTCGTCCGTCGTCCGTCCATCCGTCGTCCGTCGTGAACTTTTTTCAAAAATCTTCTCCTCTGAAACTACTGGGCCAGTTTAAACCAAACTTGGCCTGGATCCCAACCAATGTATGTAGTTTCAAAATTGTATCCGAGGAGTCTGAAAACCAAACAACATGGCTGCTGATCCTAAAAATAGAACATACGGGTAAATTGCTGTTTTTGGCAAATAACTCAAAAACCATTGCAGATATCAAAAATCTGATAAGGAGTAAAATTGTTCAGAATGCCAAGATCTATCTGCTCTGCAATTTTTAATAAAATCGGAAACCCCGTCTGAGAGTTATAGCCCTTTTTCTGTAAACGGGCTAAATTTGTGTATATATATATATTTTTTTTTCAAAAAATGTAACAGATAGACGTGAAGTGTAAATTAAAAAAAATGTTCAGCATATCAAGATCTACATACTCTGAAATTTTGAAGAAAATCCAAAGGCCTGTGTATGATTTATTGGCCGTTTTTCACCATTTTTTTCCCAATGCCATATGGTTAATTGGTTATTTCCCTTTGAATTCTGTGTTCAAATCTTCTTTGGTTAACTTTTCTCTTTTAAGCTTTAGAGAAATTTCCTGCTATCACTTCATTAAGAAAATTATTTCTTCCATAATGTAGAGCAAAAACAGTGTTTTTGTGCAAATTTCTACAATTTTTTGCAAAAATACTTTCTTAATCTTTACCTTATTTCATGTCATAATGATTTTCCTATATAGATATATTGTGTCTTACAGGGATTTTAGTGTTTAATCACTATAACCTCTGCTGACATGAATGTTGAAGTAGTTTTTCAGCTTCATAGACTGGTTAATGTTAATAATTTTATTAAATAAAGCCTTCAGTAAGCCTTGAAAACCTCTGAATGGATTTGAACAGAACTGGGCATTAATGACGCTTATGAGGTGCTGACTATAATATATATATGTAATGTGAGTTTTATGCCTAAATGTCATCCAACATTGCCATCTGCGGGGAACTTAATTTATTACTCGACTGTATGGAAAGAGCATACAAAGAATTTTTTATCTGAAACAACTTGGCTAGTCACAATGTATCTTTGATGGTCCCCTTCAAAACAGATTTCCTTAAAGTCTGCACCTTATGCAAATTGGCTACCAATTGGAAACATAGTTTAATATAGGAGTACATTCAAAGATCTTCTTCTTCAAAACCATTTGGCCAGTTGGAAATAAACTTTAGCACATTTACACTTAATTTTCTTTAAAATTGTGTCCTGCAGATCCATCCATTATCCAAGATGACATGCAATAGAGAAAATTGTTAATTAAAGTTGGATCATATAACATAAATGTTTATATTTACTTAGTTTGAAAATGAGACCCTTTAACATATAAGTTTATTTGAAATTATGTATTGGCCATGGTCCATGTGACCTTGGCATTTTTAAATGTAACATATATCACCTAAGTTGAATGCAAAAGGTTCCAGGTTTCTATCTCTTACCGTTTCCGAGGAAAAACATGTTTTAAGATATGACGAAAGTTTTAAGGGGCATAACTCGTGAACGGTTCATCATAGAATTTCGGTCTAAATGTAACAAAGGTCCGTCATGACGTAATGAACATTTTTGTCTTACATATTATCAGCTATCTGTTACACTTTTCGGGATAATTTAATCACAAGATTTGAGGTAAAAGTTCAAAGTGACCATGGTCAACCGTTCAGGAGTTATGCCCCTTGAAAACTTCATCATATCTTTAAAGTATGTTTTTCTCGAAAACGGTAAGAGATAGAAACCTGAAACCTTTTCCATTCATCTTAGGTGATATGTGTTACATTTAAAAATGCCAAGGTCAAAGGTCATTAGTCACTTTGAACTTTGAGCCTTGATGTTGTCATTGGATTATCTCATAAACTAAAATAGATAGCTGATAACATGTAATGGCAAAAATGTGTATCTTGTTAAGATCTACATTTGTTACATGGGTCCAAAATTATTGGACCAACCGTTTTGGGCCTATGGACCAAAACCCGATTTTTGATGTCTGATTTCGGGTTTTTAGCTTATAGCTCAAATGCCGTTGAAGATACAAAGAGACATTCAATACAAAAAATGTTAAGGAAGATGTGACCTTCAAAAGGAGGTCAAGGTCAAAGGTAAAGGTCATGGCCAAAACTTTTATTTCAGATAAAAGTATCAATAAATGTACATATCAAGCTTAAATTGTTGATTAATGATGTGAATGTTATGACACAACTTCCGGGAAAGACCTAGAAATTGTTTTTGAACAATTGACGTAATGGTTTCTCAAAAATGGGTGGTCAAAATTCAATGAAACTGATATGTATTTCAATGTAATTTAAAATCTTGATATAATTACACACAACAGAGGAAGTGCCTTACTTCATAATATATAAATAGAAATGATTTTTCTGATGCAACAAGATTATTAGAAATACTGATATCACTGATAGACAGAATCATGATGAGTTTTAAATCCTTAATTCTTAAATCGAGGACGCATTGTTCTTTCAAAGAACATTAAAGAATTAATTCTGGTTGGGCGACTTCTGTGTTTGCTTGCAAACACATTATCACTTGTTATTATTATTTTTCCGCCTCTAAAAATCATCTTGTCCAACCAAATTCTCAGAGACCACTTTTCCAATCTCAATCAAACTTCACAGGAAGGTAGATCACCACCCAAAGATGTGCACTTGGGTGTTGAAATTTTCCAAATGACCACCGTCTTTGGTCACTGTGAACTTTGACCCCAAATCTTATTATTGTATTAACTCGGAAACTGTAAAAGATAGCTGATAAAATGTAATGACAAAAATGTTAGGTCATGACGGACATTTCTTACATTTAGATCGAAATTCTATGGTCAACCGTTCAAGAGTTATGACCATTGAAAGTGCTTCACATCTTTTAAGTTGGGTTAACTTAGGTGATATATGTTACATTTAAAAATGCTAGAGTCAAAGGCCATTGGTCACTTTGAACTTTGACCATAAACCTTGTTTTTGTGATAACTCTTAAACCATAGTAGATAGCTGATTAAATGTAATGGCAAAAATGTGTGTCTTGTTAAGATCTTCATTTGTTATATTGGTCCAAAATTATTTGATCATTTCTTGCTATTTAAATGAATGAAATTAACTCAATACCGAAGTTACTGTGAATTTTGATTCTGCAGATGCGCATTTCGACAACTTATGTCTCTTCAGTGCAGATAAAATCTAAATGTTTGGAAGACCATCAATCCAAATATGTTTCAAAACTGATAGAGAACAAATTACCAAATATGATCTAAATAGAAAGCCAAAATCAGCTAAGAAAATTACTTCACTATATATCATTTGTGGTTTGACATTGATAACCTTAACGTCGACTGAAATTAGAATTTTATAAGTGGTGTAGGTGATGACAGGTTTATAACTATATTTAAATAATTGGGGAAATATAAACCATCTGTTAAGATTATAAAATATTTTTACCTAAAACAACCAGTGTTACGCATGTGGCATTTATCAACTTTAGACTTGACAGTTTAATTACTGGAAGTCATACAGCTAAATAATTGATACTGATAAAACTTTATGTAACAAAAAAAAACATGTAATATTTAAAAAAAGAAGTGATTATATTATATGATGCAACAGGATATGAAGTTTTCATCTTGAATCAAAGCACTACTAGTACTGTTCGATGACAACATAGTGAGTTGAAAACACAAATTCTTACATGATTAATAAAAAAGGAAATTATTTCAGAACACATTAATCATTGGTGAATAATTTACAACAAAACATTATTATTATTATTATTCCTCAATGGATTTTACAGACTTTGTCCAAACTTTATCTCAGAGATGGATAGTCATAATGACACAACTTTCTGACGCAATCCTTGTAAATTTTGACCAGTGAATCAAAGCACTAATCGCACTGATAAACAAAAACATAATCAGTTAAAGAAACTAATTCTTACATGAGGAATAAAAAGAAATACTTCAGATCACATTATTACAATCCTTGGTGGTAAATTTACAAAACAGCATTTTTTTCAAAGAGCAATTGAGTATGGAATCTGGTTTGGGCGACTTGTGTTTGCATGCAAACATATCATCACTCGTTTTTCATTATTATTATTCTCCAATGAATTTTATGAACTTTGTCCAAACAATTTCTCAAAACTGAGTGGTCCAAACTTAATCAAACTTGGCACCGATGTGGACAACCACCACAAGATGTGCAAGAAGGTCTTTGAATTTCAAAAATGACCACCATCATTGGTCACTTTGAACTTTGACCTCAAATCTTGTGATTGAATTTTTTCGAAAAGCGTAAAAGATAGCTGATAAATCGTATGACAAAAATGTTTATTCGGTCATGATGGACCTTTGTTACATTTGGACTGAATCTCTATGATGAAACGTTCATGAGTTATGCCCCTTGAAAATTTCATCATATCTTTATACATGTTTTTTCTCGAAAACGGTAAGATACAGAAACCTGGAACCTTTTCCATTCAACTTAGAAGATATGTGTTACATTTAAAAATGCAAAGGTCAAAGGTCATTGATCACTTTGAACTTTGACCCAAGACCTTGTCATTGGATTAACCCGTAAACCGTAATAGATAGCTGATAACGTGTAATTGCAAAAATGTGTGCCTTGTTAACATGTACATTTGTTACATGGGTCCAAAATTATTGGACCAGCGGTTTTGGGCCTATGGACCAAAAACCGATTTTGATGCCCGATTTTGGGGTTTCTGCTGATAGCTCAAATACCATTGAAGATACAAAAAGACATTCAACATATAAAATGTTCAGGAAGACGGGACCTTCAAAATGAGGTCTAGGTCAAAAGTCAAGGTCACACCCTATAACTTTATTTCATATTAGAGTATAAATAAATACACATATTACGCTTGTAATGTTGGTTTCACGATCATTAAATAATAAAAACATTATGACGCAACTTTCTGACGCAATCCAGGTTAATTTTGACCTATAAATCAAAGCACTGATAGACGAAAACATAATTAGCTTAACATGCTTAAGTAACTAATTCTTCAGGAGGAATACAAAAAATATTTCAGAACAAATCATTACAATCATTGGTCATCCATGACCGTTTTCGAGAAAAACATACTTGAAAGATATGATGAAATTTTCAAGGGGCATAACTCCTGAACGGTTGACCATAGAGTTTCGGTTTAAATGTAACAAATGTCGGTCATGACCTAACTAACATTTTTGTTTTTCATTGTATTAGCTATCTGTTACAGTTTCCGAGTTAATCCAAAAATAAGATTTGGGGTCAAAGTTCAAAGTGACCAAAGACGGTGGTCATTTGGAAAATTTAAAAAGCCAAATGCACATTGTTAGGTGGTGATCTACCTTCCTGTGAAGTTTGATTGTGATTGGACAAGTGGTCTCTGAGAATTTGGTTGGACAAGATGATTTTTAGAGGCGGAAAAATAATAATAACGAGTGATAATGTGTTTGCAAGCAAACACAGAAGTCGCCCAACCAGAACTAATTCCTTAATGTTCTTTGAAAAAACAATGAGTCCTCAATTTAAGAATTTGGTCTTAAGTTATCGTCATTCTGTCTATCAGTGATATTAGTATTTTTGAATAACCTGTACACATTTTGAGATTGCATCAGAAAATTCATTTCTACTTATATATTATGAAGTAAGGCATGTCCTCTATGGTGTGTAATTATATTATAATTTTAAATTATTGAATTTGACCACCCATTTTTAAGAAATGTTCCAAAAACAATTGATAAGTCTTTCACGAAAGTTGCGTCAAAGTATTATCATAAATGATCAACAATTTAAGCTTAAGGTGGGACGTTACGAAACGACGATACGATAAAAGCTATCGTTCATAAGATCAGGCGAAGACGTACAAAATGTAACAATGCGGCGTAAGAGTCAGCTAAATTAAGAGTAATTTCATTAAATGTCATGCAATTTGCTGCAGAAAAAATTAAGTAATATGAATTGGATGGAAGAGGATTTGATAATCAAATTGCTTAAATATCAACGAGAAAAATATGTAGAATATAAATCGAAATTACACAACGACATCAGTGGCGGATTCAAAAGGGGCACACGGGCTTTCATTAGTTTGGCAAAGAAAATAAATAATTTTGAGAGTTCTTTATTAAAATACCAGTATATCATATAACCAATTATCTGCGAAATGAAATGTTTATAGGGTTTTATATAAAATATCGTGAAAAAGTATGAAAGTGTTTAATTAGATTTTCGGTATTTACGCCCCATTCCAAAATCCCGAATCCACCGCTGGAATCCCTAAATCAATCCAAAAAAACACAGCCCTTTCAATAAAGTGTTGTTATCTTTTCCTTGGTTGGAACTCTCCCTACAAATGGAGATACACACAGTTTTTGCTTCCGGTTATCACTCGTAGAGTTGGCTAACAATACACAACTGAAACCCTGAATACATTTAATTCTAACGAAATTAGTACAGTGTCACAGTAAACAATGAACTAGTGATCTAAATGAACAGTGTTGTGAACTCAGGATGAACAAACCTTTGGTTGATAACCGGAACTGTTTCATTGTACATTGTATTTTAATGCCGAAACCGAAAAGCGTACCAAATAATTTTTTGAACAGGCCTATAATTGCATCACATTATGTACTTCCAAGTGTGTAACCGCTCATTACCATATTTTATCCACTAGAGATTTTATTTTAAAATAAAAATTTTTATTGCAAGGCTTGCCGAGCATTTTAGAATTTTTAAATCAAACTATCGAGAGTGGATAAAATATGGTAATAATCGGGATTAAGTGGAGTAATTTTTTTCTCTTATGATAAATGATAAATTCCGAATAGATTTTGGTGGAAATAGCAAGGGGCCTTTTTCAACATATGTTTATCTAACGGATCAGAACCGGTTTAAACTTTACATATCATTAGAGAAATATTACATTCCCTTTTCACTCGGCTCTTTGGCGTTTTTTTATTATTTCTTTTTTTGTACAGTACATACAATGTGGTAAATTGTATGAAATTTGGTAATAATCAATAAAAAGAAAATGATAAATATAGAATATTACATGGGTAAATCCGTATTACATGCTGTATCAACCCGAGACGTCAATATCATCCCGAAGGCTTGTCTGAGGGATGATATTGGTCGAGGGTTGATACAGCATGTAATACGGATTTACCCATGTCATATAGAACAAAGGTCTTAGTAGTTTTCTAATTAAAATAACGAGTGACCTTTGATACAGATTTTTTAGGTGTGTAATAAAGGGTAGCAGCTGTGACTGATATCGATATCATCACGGGGTGAAGATACAGGACGAAATATGACGTCTGTATTACACATGCAGGATTCTTGCATTTATAACTAAATGTATGATAAAAACAATTATCGCTACTTGAAGCTGATTTTATTCACACTAGACAAATGGGTGTTAGATCCCAAAATGACTTTAGAAAAAGAATAAAATATAAATTCAGGGGGACAAACAAATGTAAGGGATCAACCATTTTATTTTTATTGGGGGGTCGGAAAGAATTCCGGAAAAAATCTTGTTCCAGAAATTTAGTGAACAAAAATATCAGTACAGTAGAAGACTGAAAAAATAACCTGGATGACATATATGAAGCGATATATACATCATGGACAAAACAATAAAAAATAGGATTGGTTCAAGTGAAAAAAATAGTTAACCTCAAAGTTTGGAAAAACAATATCCAGAATCAGATGTTCCTTCCAGGTCCCTCGAATCCCTAAGCTTATTATCATACTAATTTCTTAAACAAGGAAAGTGTTCACAAACACATTTAGTTCGAGAAATACTGCATCAATCATACGATGCACACAATGCAAAGGAAGATGTGAAACTTTTCATAAACTTTTGAGCACATGCGCTACATCTGATGATCTTTTGAAGTGCAGTTTATTTATCCAGTTTGTAGAACGCCACTTAGAACAGTTTGAACTGTAACAAAATGATTCTTTTCACTGGTTTAATAATGCAGATATAAATTTTTCCCAAGGAACCTGGCCGAGAAAGCTGCAGACTCAAGGTACGGATTTAGGGTGGCGTGAGGGGCGTGTGTCACCATAAAACCGCTGAAAAATAATTTTGGGGTAAAATCGGGACTTGGGTAAAAATGTCTCTAACGTCCCTTGCAACACTTGGCGATTTTTTTCAATCACGCGTTCCATAACTTCAAGGCAGCAAGTGGTTTTACAATGATTTGTGCCTTATCATCAGATCTTCAAAAGTTAGTGTAAATTTATGTCTGCAGATGACCATTTCTATCTCTTCAGTGCAGATCAAATAAAACATTGAAGACCATAAAAACCGACGAAAGTGAAGTGAACCGCCACTTACATCCGCCAATTACCGCTATCCGCCAATACGTAAAAACTGATAGAAAACAAATATCAAATAGGACGTAAATTAATTGAAAGTCAAAATCATTGTACTCATAAAATAATTGTAACTTCTTTCTTGTGTTTTTACAAAGAATAGGTAAAGGCAAAAACAATAAATTATCATTGAGGGAATTCTGTTGTAAAGTAACACTATCACAGTAAAATAAATGTCTTATCCAAACAAGTTTATTAGCGTGGTGACGCTGTAAATTATTATTGTAACGTTCACTTATCTGAATATAACGTCACATTTCTTACAAATTTTACACGCTTTAGAAAGGATCCTTGAACTGTAGGCCCGAAATTTGAACCGTGACCTATATATTATTTTAAATCAAAACAATCGTCATTCCTTCAGAAATATTGTGTCAGTTTTTGGTAGTCCTATGTACATGTGGTCCATCTTACAGATGCCAAAACTAAAAATAAAGGCAGAGAAAGTACGATTTTCTCTATATGTCTTTGTTAATTTCCTACATAAATACAAAAATTCAAAGTTGTTTATATCGAAAAAACGATCCGGTACCCCCTATTTTTAATTCATATTCCGATGTGTATTAAAAAGATCTATCACCGAGTCAAAAATGGGAGCTTTATGTTATGATGTCATTTTGTATCGTCCCACCTTAATATGCACATTTACTGATACTTTTATGCGAAATAAAGTTTTTGGCTATGACCTTGGACTTTGACCTTGACCTCATTTTGAAGGTCTCATCTTCCTTTACAATTTTTATATTGAATGTCTCTTTGTATCTTCAATGGTTTTGAGCTATAGGCAAAAAAACCCGAAATCAGACATCAAAAATCGATTTTTGGTCCATAGGCCTAAACCGGTTGGTCCAATAATTTTGGACCCAATGTAACAAATGTAGATCCAAACAAGACACACATTTTTGCACACATGTTATCAGCTATCTACTACAGTTTATGAGTTAATCCAATGACAAGGTCAAAGTTAAAAGTGACCAATGACCTTTGACCTTGGCATTTTTAAATGCAACACACATCACCTAAGTTGAATGGAAAAGGTTTCAGGTTTCTATCTCTAACCGTTTTCGAGAAAAAACTACTTAAAAGATGTGACGAAACTTTCAACGGGCATAACTCCTGAACGGTTGACCATAGAGTTTCGATCTAAATGCAAGAAATGTCCGTCATGACCTAACTAATATTTTTGTCATTACATTGTATTAGTTATCTTTTACAGTTTCCGAGTTAATACAATAATAAGATTTGGGGTCAAAGTTCAAAGTTACCAATGACGGTGGTCATTTTGAAAATTTCAACACCTGATTGCACATCTTTGGGTGGTGATCTACTCTCCTGTGAAGTTTGGTTATGATTGGATAAGGGGTTTCTGAGAATTGGGTTGGACAAGATGATGGAAAGAGGCGGAAAAATTACACCGAATGTCTCATTCACAGTAACTTCAATTCGGTATTAAGTTCTTCATTAAAGCGCACAAATGACCGTGGAACAAATTCCAAGGTGAAGGGGAATAAGCTTACTCGCCCTTAAATTCTTTAATTTCAGCTTCTGCTACGTAGACGATGTACTTTCTCTTAATAATCCTAAATTCAAGGAATATTTACACCAGAGATATCCCAATGAGCTTGAAATTAAAGAGACTACTAATACACATACTTCAGCTGCGTATTTAGATCTTTTAATTTACATTGACGAAAGTGGACGTTGAAATCTAAGCTGTATGAAAAACGTGATGATTTTAACTTCCCGATTGTCAACTTTCCCTTTCTGAGCAGCAATATACCTACCTCTCTAGCCTATGGAGTGTACATTTCGCTACTGTCGGGCATGCAAGTTATACAGTGACTTTTTAGTTAGAGCAAATACACTGTCCCAAAAGCTACTTAGTCAAGGATTTGTTCAGCCTTTGTTACTTTCATCCCTTCAGAAATTCTATGGCCGTCACCTTGACATCATTGACAGATATGACGTGTCTGTGTCCCAAATGAAAACGGACATTTTCATCTAGATTTCACGTCTTCATGGATTTGACATAACCGGATTTGACTCAACCCTGGATTGACTCACTGATAGTGTGACGAGTGCCGCTAGCGGAGCAGAACATGCTTACCCTTCCGGAGCACCTGCTGTCACTCTCGGTTTTCATGGGAGTTCACACTGTGAGTGCCTTAGTTCTTAATGTTATATTTTTATTTCCGTGCATTGTAGCTGTCTCACGTCCTTGTCTTGTCTTTGTTTTTATCTGTTACCGTTTTTGAAATGTCTTTAGACTTCGATTTTTGTAGTCATCGCTTTCCTTGTTCCCTCGGTATTGTACTGCCGTTGTTTGTTACATAAGGTGTAATTCAAATTGAAATCGGCTAAATTATGTAACAACTTTACTAGAATTCCAAATTACTGAACAATCAAACGTATAAATATTAATTTACAATACAATAACATTAATCTGATTATTGGGTATTCTCTGACATTATTCAGAACAACAAACAAAATTATGAAGAGTAATTTAGACTCTTCTTACTCATAAAGGTACACTTGAATTTTATAAAGAGTTATTGTAAAACGTTGGCGTCAGAGAACACTGATTTCAGCGAAGTGGATGGACGCTAAAGCGAAAAAAAAGAGGACGTTTAGCGACAAAAAGTGGACTTTTAAACGAAAAATTTCTTGGTATCTATGTCTGTGTGAAATAATTAATTGCGAAGATAAAAAAAATTCATTCTTGTATTTTTTTTTGGAAAGGAACTCCAATGTTACACAAGCTATCACCAATGGTTAAAAAAAATGAAAAAAAAATAATTAAATGCATATTGGTTTAAAAGTTTTTTGTTTTTGTGGGGTGTTTTGTTTGTGTTTCTTCCTTTTTTGTAGTTTTTTTTGCTTGTTTGTTTGGTTTTTTTTTGGGGGGGGTTGTTTTTTTTTNTTTTTTTTTTTTTTTTTTTTTTTTTGTTTTGCAATAATATTGTAAATTGGCAAAGAGTGCAATTTAGTTTGTATATTGGAATTAATTGCAAATGTGTCAAAGACGTCTTTTTTTTTTTGCATATATGTATATTTTACGTTGGAACTGTTTGAGGGTTAACGAAGTAACATGTAAACAATATTTATTTTTTATTATTTGATTTGGTCTAAGGGTTAGAAAATGACATTTACCAATCAGTTACCAACAAGTTTTTTTTAAATCGTTTACACCTCGGTGACCGTGTGACGGATTTTGTGTGCATAGCAGGACATGCTTACACTTTTGGAGCAATCTGTGTCGTTATCGGTTTTGACACAATATAAGTGTCTTAATTGTTGAATTATATGTTTTTGTCTCCGTATTTTATGCCTGTTTCATGTCTTTGTTCTTCTATAGATTCGTTTTTGTCATATCTCTGGACAATGATTTATGTAATTACAATACCCTTGGCTCCTTTTGTATTTTACTGCCGTTGTTTTATCTTTGCTTAAGGGTGTTCTCTTGCCAATTTGAAAATAATTAAGGTTTCCAATTAAGGTAATTGTTTATAAGAAAACTGAAAAACAAATTAATTAGACAAAAGAAATAATAGCTGATGTCGTTTTTGAAATTTAAATGATTAAACAAGATTGGCAGGAAACCGGACTTAGCTGAATTCTTCATAGGATTAGCAAAACAATATATATCCATGATCGTATGTTACAAAATAAATAGGATAAAATGAAAATTGTCAGAATGCTGCTTACAGTCCTTGTATCAGTAGCCGTTACTTATTGACGGATTGTTGAATGATTGATGACGGATTTTTGACTGATTGATGACTGATTTTTCACTGATCGATGACGGATCCATGAATAACGGATGTGTACGTATTTTACGGATGCAAACGTATTTTACGGATGTAAACGTATTTTACTGATCGCATCCGTCAATTACGTGTTGTATCAATCAGTAAATCACGTATGACGGATACGTAAATATTTGGAATTTTAAGGCAAAACGAATAAACTTGATATTATTCTTGTGTGTTTCCAGGTTGTTAGATACATCTTTTTCGAATATAAAGAAGAATAAACGAATGCTGTATTTTGTTTCAATTTAAATCGTTTACATGTATTTGTGAATGACAACTGGGTATCTAAACTGCATAATACAAGTCTGCGTTTTAGACTCGATCTTTTTTGCAAATTTTATTGATCATATTCTTTCAAAGGAGTTTTATATTTTGCACAACATAATTTTAATGAATTTTGACATATTTAAGTCATGAAAAGTTTGATTTTTAGTGTGCTGTTTAAACTCTGTCTTTAAAAATGACCAAAACAATTGAAATATTTTAAAAATTTTATTCATCACATCCTTTCGTAGAAGTTTTTCTTTTGCGAAACACAATTTAAATGAATTTTAACATATTAAAAGCTTGATAGTTAGATTTGAGTCTGCGGTTTAAACTCTGTTTAAAAAAATGACCATAACAATTGAATTTTTTTGAAAATCTTATTCATCATATCCTTTCGAAGGAGTTTTATCATTTTTGAAACCACAATTTTAATGATTTTAATGATTTTTAACATATTTAAGTCTTGAAAAGTTAGATTTTTAGAGTGCGGTTTAATCTCTGTCTATGATAATGACCAAAACAATTTAAATATTTTGAAAATTTTATCCTTTTGAAGGAGTTTTATCTTTTGCGAAACACAATTTTAACAAATTTCAGCATATTTAAGTTTGAAAAGTCAGATTTTAAGTCTGTGGTTTAAACTCAGTCTGTAAAAATGACCATAACAATTTTAATTTTTTTGAAAATTCTATTCATCAGATCCTTTCAAAGGAGTTTTATCTATTGCGAAACACAATTTTAATGAATTCTAGCATACTTGAGGGTTGAAAAGTCAGATTTTTAGTGTGCGGTTTAAACTCTGTAAAATTGACCAAAACAATTGATATATTTTAAAAATTTCATTCATCATATCCTTTCGAAGGAGTTTTATCTTTTGCGAAACACACCTTTAATGAATTTTAACATTTTTTAGGCTTAAAAAGTTAGATTTGTAGTCTGCGGTTTAAACTCAGTCTGTAGAAATGACCAAAACAATTTAATTTTTTTGAAAGTTTTATTCATCATATCCTTTGGAAGGGGTTTAATATTTTGCGAAGAACAATTTTAATCAATTTAAGCATTCTTTTAGGTTGAAAAATCATATTTTTGGTGTGCGGCTTAAACTCAATCTTCAAAAATGATCAAATCAATTCAGTTTGTTGAAAATTTTACTTCATACAATCCTTTTGAAGGAGTTTTTTATTTTGCGAATGACAATTTTAATGAATTTTAGCATATTTAAGGGTTGAAAAGTTAGATGCATAGTCTGCGGTTGAAACTCAGTCTATAAAAATTGCCAAAACAATTTAATTTTTTTGAAATTTTATTCATCATATCCTTTCGAAGGAGTTTTTTATTTTGCGAAACACAATTTTCATGAATTTTAGCATACTTAAGGGTTGAAAAGTCAGATGCATAGTCTGTGGTTTAAACTCAGTCTATAAAAATTGCCAAAACAATTAAAATTTTTTGAAAATTTTATTCATCATATCCTTTCGAAGGAGTTATTTATTTTGTGAAACACATTTTTAATGAATTTTAGCTTACTTAAGGGTTGAAAAGTCAGATTTTTAGTGTGCAGTTTAAACTCTGTCTATAAAAATGACCAAAACAATTGAAATATTTGGAAAATTTTATTCATAATATCCTTTCGCAGGAGTTTATCTTTTGCGAAACACACCTTTAATGAATTTTAACATGTTTAAGGCTTGAAAAGTTAGATTTTTAGTGTGCAGTTTAAACTCAGTCTATAAAAATGACCATAACAATTTAAATTTTTTGAAAATTTTATCCATCATATCCTTTCGAAGGAGTTTTTTTATTTTGCGAAACACAATTTCATGAATTTTAGCATTCTTTTAGGTTGAAAAATAAGTTTTTTGGTGTGCGGTTTAAACTCAATCTTCAAAAATGACCAAAACAATTCAGTTTGTTGAAATTTTGACTTCATACAATCCTTTTGAAGGAGTTTTTTATTTTGTGAATCACAATTTTAATGAATTTTAGCATATTTAAGGGTTGAAAAGTTAGATGCATAGTCTGCGGTTTAAACTCAGTCTATAAAAATTGCCAAAACAATTTAAATTTTTTGAAAATTTTATTCATCATATCCTTTCGAAGGAGTTTTTTATTTTGTGAAACACAATTTTAATGAATTTTAGCATACTTAAGGGTT
>MJUU01011024.1:0-13474 GCA_002080025.1 Modiolus philippinarum
TGACAATATCAACAGTAAAATACCATTGGTGTAGAAACTTTTGAAAAGTTGAAAAAATTGTTGCACGAACTACAGGCACGACAATTGCGGTTGAGCTGTTAAATGTAGACGCCATATGTGGGAAAACTGCTGCTCAAATACGAAGTTCACTATTGAAAAGTCGAAATTATCACGCATTTGTCCAAAAGTTTTGATGTAAAAAAATCAAGAGTTCTAAATAAAGAAGTATAAATCCAGTTATAGTGCTGACAATGGTGTATCAGTAATTTCTCTAATTTCTGGTTCATTTGGGAATCTGGAAATATTACATAAAGGTGTTTTTTTTGCAATAATGGATTTCCCATGTTTTGGTTCTAGTGTTGTTGATGAGAAATAAATTTCCGACATGGCCATACAGCTCATAAAAATTGTCGCAGTTAGAGTTAATATATGGATTATTGTCTAATGTTCATTTACTCCATATCCTTAAATTGAGGATTGCTCGGTAAAAGAACATCATCGAACCTTGCAATATCTAAAATTTTGTAATTTTGTTGAAAACTAAGGAGTATCTCCCCCATACAAAGCTCTGTCCTTAGCTGATTTTGGCTTTACTTTTAGATCATATTGGGCATTTGTTCTCTATCAGTTTTTTTTAACATATTTGATTTTATGGTCTTCCAAACGTTTAGATTTTATCTGCACTGAAGAGACATAAGTTGTCGAAATGCGCATATGCAGAATTTAAATTTACAGTAACTTCGGTATTTAGTTATTTATATAACGGAAACTGACCACTAGAGGAATTAGCTATCTTTCTGTCTTTTTGAACTAGCCCTTGCATAATCCTGACTTCATACGAATATATGAATAAATAGGCGGCTTAAAATGACACCCAATTACAATTTTGTAATCTCCAAATTAAGGTATTCCTACTGTCTGCTGGAATACTTGTCCTCAAATTCCACAAATATATTATCATTTAATATTGAAATTTTACATCATCGAAATAATACTAGTATATATATTATACATTTTTCCAACTAGACATATGTTATATGATGCAGGGAATTTCCATACTTTTAGTAAGAAGAAAAATTCAGACCAATTGTATTATTTGTCCGTTATTAGTTCATAAACAATGTTTGGATTTTGAACATCCAAATAATTTTGATTTTATCTAAACTGAAACACTAAATGGTCCTTTGCAAAAGTAATTTTGAGATCATTAAATAAAATATATTTGCGATTATCTCGCTTAGCTTATGTCATATCAACATGATAATTTAGATATCACCTAAAATGTATATAAGTAAAGATTTATTAATTGCATATTTATGGCAATAGAATTTTTTTTTTGCAATATTAATAATAAATGCTACTCATTTACTTTATACTAATCTTCAAGAATACATTTAATGTAATATTACAATGAGGGTAATTATAAAATTATTAGTCAGTAAATCGAAAGGACAAAAGACAAAGTAGCTGAAAAACTAAACCGGAATGATCCTGACTTGGTAGAGACATTTCAAAAGAAATGGTATTTACCCTGCTATTGCATTAGTGTCCGGTAGCAACTCAACAGCAGTTACTATTGAAAGGTCGTAGATAGTAAAAAAAACAACATTCATCAAAGAACTATTTGCAAAAAAGAATCTTGAATCACATCTCGGTCATCAAATTTTAAACAAGGGACTGATGCCTATCTAATACTATCCATAATTGATTATTTCTAAATTAAAGTCATCCCTATTGTCATAAATTTTAGTACTAAGATGACCATTTTCATGAAATTCGATATGTATATCTAAAAAAAAGTAAATCTGGTGGTTCCTGTTATTCCCTTTATTTCTATTCTGAAGGATATATTGATGGAATCCATTTAGCAAAAGATGCGTGATTTATATATCATGAATGCATCTATAAGTGACATTAAGGGATCTAGCATCTTTTATGAGCCGTTACGAGTCACTGAAGGAATTCATTTTCATAGGAGTACAAGAACAAGTCTGCCTGTACATGAACACAATTAGTTTCACTTCTACCCATTTGTATACCAACTTTTTGTTGATAACTAGTACGTCCAAATGCGACAAATATATTATCAATGAGAAAATCAAGCATACTGCACACTAATTTTAATACCTTTTGAAAAACAAATTTTGATTTATATCATATTAAACAAATTTCTTTGAATCCTCAATGGCCTTTTGAAAGAACAATTAATGCTGTCACGGAGTAATAATTAAAGACATAATTGACCTTACAAAATATTTGAGGCAATTTATTCCGAATGTTCCTAAAGTATTTCGAAACTTTATGAACTTTTCGCCTTTGGAAGTGCATTCCAAGCAATGGAAGTGCATTCCAAGCAACTGCTTCGGTGTTTAAAAATATCATAATTAGTTGCAGTTGCTTAACACATGCTTTTTCCGTAGACAAAATATACATCGGCAAACGAATACCGAAACAAAATTGACAGAAAGGAAAAAATCTATGAGTAAAAATCTAAAAACAGTCCCTCTCAGATCCAAAACAGATAGCAACAACATGACAAAGACAAAAAAAAAACAAACAAAAATGAATAAGAACGCCAAATTTTTGAAAGATTAATGAGAGTTTGACCATATAGTATTTTAAAACCATTATTACTGAATAGAAAAATTATAGGAATCAACCTAATTTTTAAGAAAGGCAGAGCTGTTTTGTGGTTTGGCATGTCTAAAATAACGATAACAGCTCCTTTTTGTGTTTTTCTTAGCTACAATTGTATTCATCCAACTAGAGCAACAATAATATAACATGATGTAAAATATCAGCTGTTAAATAATTAACGTGAGTAAAGATCAATATATTTAACTGATATACTTTTGTCGCTAAACAACCTTCGCTTTGGTGATTTTCTTCATTTGATCTATCCAAAAGAGCTCGAAATTAAGGATACCACAGACACTTCTACATCAGCTTCGTTCCTTGACCTTCACCTTGAAATTGACAACAGAGGGAGACTTCAAACTAAGCTGTACGACAAACGCGATGACTTCACCTTTCCAATAGTAAACTTCCCTTTTCTTTGTAGCAACAGTGACTTCCTTGATAGAGCCCGGTTGCTCACAAATAGGCTACTTCAACAAGGGTATGTTACCCAAAACTTGAAGTCATCCCTCCAGAAGTTTTAAGGTCGACATCACCATCTTGTGGACCGCTATGGGATATCTGTTTCCCACATGACAACAGATCTTTCCCTTTAAAGCTTAATTGTTGTTTCCTCTACCGGATTTGACTTTACTACCGGATTTGACATGTTCAACACGGCGGGTGTCTTATAAGAAGCAGGAGATGCTAACTTTACCGGTGCACCTGATCTCACCCATGGTTTTTTATAGGATCCTATTGTTCATCTTTGTGTGTGTGTGTCTTCATTTTTCTTTTCTGTGCCGTACCCATGTTGTGTCTCTGTTTTTTTCCCCTTTTTGTTTCTGGTGTTGCCATTGTCCTTGGATTGTTCGCTTTTGGATTGGCGGTCCGGTTCTCGCTTGCTATACTGTTAACTGATATACATATCATATTTCGTTGGACAAAACACTGATTCAAATAAAAATGTATGAAGAGGAGAATTTCAAAGCAAAGCTGAAATTTGTCGAATTTGGAAGACAGGTATTAATCAGACAATAGGAATACCGATTTGAATTACTTATGCGCCCATTTCTTCCTTTAATTCGTATTATTTAAGCCAGGTTCATACAAGGGCTAGTTGGAAAGAAGAAAATAAGCAAGCCAAGTTCTTAAATTCAAGTTTCCGTTATATAGACGATGTTCTTTTATTGTCCAATTCTTAATTTAAGGAACAGTTCCATTTAATATACCTAAATGAACTCAAAATTATAGAGACCACTGATACGGCATCACCAGCATCATACCTACATTTATACCTCTATACTGTTAACTATGGACGTCTGAAAACAAAACTTTACTACAAGCATAGTGATTTCGACTTTCTAAAAGTTAACTTCATTTATATTCTCACATCATCGACATATCATGGAGTCTACATTTCATAGCCCCATCGCTATTGTCGCTCCTGAAGATTGTACGTCAATGTTGTCAACAGAGCGAAATTACTATCTCAAAAATATGCACTATATTATTTTCAACTACTGACGAAATTGTCAGTACAGACTTTTTACTGTTGTCACCATGATTAGTCAGATCGTTACAATGTTTTTCTTTTTTCAGATAAGAATTGACATTGTGAGTAGATCCAGATTTTGTTACTGGACTGACTAACACAGACTATCCAGAGTTTGTTACAGAACTGACTGACACAGACTATCCAGAGTTTGTTGCTGAACTGACTAACACAGACTATCCAGAGTTTGTTACTGAACTGACTAACACAGACTATCCAGAGTTTGTTACTGAACTGACTAACACAGACTATCCAGAGTTTGCTACAGAACTGACTGACACAGACTATCCAGAGTTTGTTACTGAACTGACTAACAAAGACTATCCAGAGTTTGTTACTGAACTGACTAACACAGACTATCCAGAGTTTGTTACTGAACTGACTAACACAGACTATCAAGAGCTTATCACCGAACTTACAAAAACCGACTATGACAAAATCAGACATTCCATCAGCAGTGTGACCGGTCCACTGCATGGAGCAAATCATACTTTCTACATGTACCAGCATTTACAGAAAATAAATCAAAAGTAACTTCGGTATTTTGTTAGTTGTTATTTCTACCAGCAGACTAGCAGACTAGGCTCCTTTAGCCAGCCGACAGATTAGCGGCGAGCATCCCTTGACCCATCTTTCAAAATTACGTATTGGTCAAACACAAATAATAACACATCACGCGTTCCTTAAGACTACTATGAAATCTCGTTTGCCGCGATTAACGTTACCTAGCAACGGTGTTGTTAACAGCAGTTCGGCACTAAATATTCATGAAAATCATAAGAGAAATAGTTTTAACAACTCGAAAGAATTGTATATCGATGGATATCAACTCTCGTTATGTAATTTCAAATATAATAAACTCACCAAAGGCCCATTTATTATATTTTGAAATTACATAACTCTAGTTGATATCCATAGATATACAATTCTTTCTCGTTGTGAAAACTATAACTATCAACTTTTAATAATAATACTATGTATGTTCTGTAAAGATTTCAATTTTTAGTTTTTCAGTGCTTTTTCACTTACATCGATACATATTTTCAAAAAAATTTGGTTTTAGTAATACTGAAGGACAAATTAGCAGTATGATTACCAACAATAGCTAAATTCATTGGTTATAGACCAGGCAGAAAAGAACTTTGGGAAATTGTCTCCGTTTCAGATTGCTAAACAACAACTAATAGACTAGTGGATTTTTAGAAAAAAAAAGTGTTTTTATTCTTAGTTTTTGGGAAAGAATTTAAAATTGACTCACGAGGAAAGAAAGCAGGATTTTTTTCTCCGTTCGTCTTGAATCTCTCCGTGTCACTTAAAAAAAGACAGATTTCTGTAATAAAGAACATCCTAATGATAAGAAAAAACTATAAATGTTCAGAAGAAAATTCCTGACCATAGGTGACCAAAGTTGAAATCAAAGTTATTTTCAAATATTTGATAAAAATTGCAAAATATATAATCTGATTTCAAAACCTGTTCAATTTATCAATGGTTAATCCGATATAAAATATGTATTCGTCTCATTGAGTAACAGTTATTCAAATTATTTTTTGCGATGAAGTGTTGGGTTCCTTTCACTGAAATAACTAAATATCTAAGTTAATGTAAATTTAGTTTCTCGAGAAGGCCATTTCGACAATTTGTGTTACTTCCTTATAGATCTATTCAAAACATTTGAAAGTCCATAACCTGAATGATAGTCGAAATGTGCATATGCAGAAAATAAATTAACAGTAACTTCGGTATTTTGTTATAGATTAAAATTGATATAAAAGAACAAATAAATATAAAGCTGAAAATGTTTATAAACGACACCGAGATAGAAAAATGAACTGATTCAGTGAACAACATCTCCAGTATCGATATGACAGCCAATCGTTTTATTTGAATTGAACAGGTATAACAATCATTTTTTATTTTACATTTCATAAATATTAAATATCGAGTCTCGGAAATGAACAAAGACGGTCTGTTTATTTGTAACGAATTATTTCAGACGAGAAATTTAAATTGCAATGAAGACTAGCCATAGTGGTGTCATTTACAGTGATGCCGAGGTCAATCATCTTCAGTCACGATATCTCAGTATTACTGAACAATCAATTATGTTTATGTTTAATGTTGCCATATCTGCATGGTTATGCATATATCTCTTGCCCAAATTGTTTATGACCATCATCTTCATTTCATGTAATCACTTTTTACAAACCAGGGTACTTGTTATGAATACATCGGCAAACGAATACCGAAGCAAGAACGAGGAAAAACGCCACAAAACTAAAGCACTAGCAGTGTGAACCCCTATAAAAACTGAGGTATCATCAGGTCCTCCGGAAGGGTAAGCATGATCTGCTCCACGCATGGCACCCGTCACACAGCCAGATGGAATATTGTGTTGAAACATCTGTGTAAACCAAAACGATGGAATTGTTATTCCTTTTGCAAATCTCTCTAAATTGTAACCATTTTGATATTACTAAAAAACTAATTTCAACAATTACAAAAATCTAGAAAAAGGGTAACCTGTTTGCTTTACTGCATTCATTTCACAACGAGCATTATTCACACGAAAAAACTAAACTGATCTTAGAATAGAATATTACCTGTACCACAAACTGAGCACCTCTCCCAGCCGATCTGTTTCTCCACTCCAATGAGGCTGAATGCATCGAAGGGCTTCTCCAAAATAAAGATAAAAACTGGTCCGATCCTTCAATTTTAGCTTCCGTTATATAGATGACATTTTGCCACTAAACAATCCTCGCTTTGGTGATCTATCCAAAAGGGCTCGATATTAAGTATACTACACGCACTTCCATATCGGCCTCATTCATTCATCTTCACCTTCATCTTGATATTGACAACAGTGGTAGACTTAAAACTCAGCTGTACGACAAACGTGATGACTTCACGTTCCCAATAGTCTACAAACAACTTCCCTTTTCTTTGTAGCATGATCCAAAGAGCACCGGCATACGAAGTTAACATTTCCCAGCTCATTCGCTATTCAAAGGCCTGTGGTCGATACAGTGACATCTTTGATAGAACCAAGTTGCTCACAAATAGGCTACATAAACAAGAGTATGTTACCCAAAACTTGAAGTCATCCCTCCAGAGGTTTTATTGTCGACATCACCATCTTGTGGAACGCTATGGGATATCTATTTCCCAGATGACAACAGATCTTTCCCTTTAAATATTTTACGAAAGGATATGGAGTAAATGAACATGAGACCATAACACATATGTTTACTCCAACTGCAATAATTTTAATGAGCTGTATGGCCATTTCGGAAATTAATTCCTCATCAGCAGCACTAGAACCCAAACAAAGGAAATCCATATTCAAAAAATGTTTAAAATGCATAAAACCAAACGAAATCCGAAAAATCAGTAATATCAAATATAGCAAAGGACAAAACTACGATGGAGGGAGTCAATCCCTCGGCTTCAGAATTTACATAAATTTAGATAATAATAGTAATTGAACAAAGTGTACACATGAGATATCATCTCATGTACAAGTAAACCATATCTAAGAAAAATAAATAGCATACATCTCTACCACGGGGAATTGTTTTACCAACTCCACACTGCAAAAAAACTTTATTGTTGTTTCCTCTACCGGATTTAACCTTACTACAGGATTTGACATGTTCAACACGGCGGGTGTCTTATAAGAAGCAGGAGATGCTTACTCTTCCGGTGCACCAGATCTCACCCATGATTGTATTTGGTCCACGTTGTTCATCTTTGTGTGTGCGTGTGTGTCTTCATTTTTCTTTTTTGTACCATACTCATGTTGTGTCTGTTTCTTTGTTTTTTTTTTATGTTGCCATTTCCTTTGATTACTTTCATAATATACAGTTAATTTTGTTTTGATGTATATTTGTTTTTCAAGGAGTAAACTATCACCAGAAGAATTAGAATCATAAGCAATACTAAAAAATAGTCAGAAGAACTCTTTCCCAAAAATATCGAAAACAAGGCCAAATTTAGTACTAATGACATCTAATATAACAAAATACCGAAGTTACCGGGAATGTAGTTTCTGTAAATGTCTCTTCAGTGCATAGCAAATTAAAGCATTTGGAAATCAATATACAAAATATGTATAAAGGCTGATAGAGAACAAATTACCAATAGGATGTGAACAGAGAACCCAAAAACAGTTAAGGACAGTTTTAAACAAAATTTCTTACATTTTAAATATTGTAAGTTTCGAAATAAAATCGGTCCAATGTCAGAAATAATTTTCAAAAATATTGCAAATTTAGTTTCTGCTTAAACGATCAAAATGATTTTGTCGTAGTGCAAAAATCGTGCATGTTTTTTTATTATTTTGATTACCTATCATTTTTCTAAGTTATTCACAAACAACGTTTCATAATTTTGATAAACTGTTAATTTAAGAAATTCCTTTGTAAATTGATTTAATTAGGACTGCGACATAAGTGACACAAAGAACTGGCAGAGTAATTCTTGACAAATTAATAAACATGTGAAAGGATAATTGCATTAGCTAAAAATCATAGCAACGTATATAATCAGGACAATTCGTTAGTTTCGACAGTTCGGAAATCCTGCATAAAATATACGGACCCCGTATTCTTGAAATTGGACATTCGATATTTTTGTGATAGTTGCCGAATTTGTTTATTGTTATATTGTTTATGTATTATTTGGATTAATTATAAATTTCAACGGATCATTTGTGTATTGCTTTCGCAACAGACTTTTCTACGGCTAGTTCCCCTCGTGTTGAAATTGTCAATACGAAAGTTTCCCTATTAATTTGATTCGCCAGACATTTCTGACTTTAAAAAACTATATTTTTGCAATAAAGCAATTGCTGTTTTATATCTGTTTTATACAAATACTTGTCATTATGTTAAATATATGGCAAATGTTAGAAATTTGGAGCTCTTGAATATTTGAAGAGGTGAAAGGTAATACAGATCTTCAAAGGGGACAATTTATTCGAAGCGCTATGTTATTTGTTCTCAATAGGTTGTAGGCCATGTTTCATATGCCTTTCATGTACATTCTGAAACGTGACTCAGAACGATATAGCTCAAACACCATAGTTGAGAAAATGATACGTCTGGGTAGAGAAAAATCTACTGTCTTATTTTGTTATATGAAACTAAATTCACAGTAACTTCGGTATTTTGTTATTGTGAAATGACAATTTGTTTTAGGAGGGAAAACTATGGATCACGTCTCTCAATTGTGCAATCCTCATTCTGTCAACATATATTTGTTTCACTTAACAAATTTCCTTTGGAAGAAATATGTACATTGGCACAATATTTCTTCCTTTTGGAACTATATTGTTATATAACTTTTATTCCGTTAGGAACAAATACTATGATGGAACTTCTATTCTGTGACGACCCAAGTTTCTTTGACTATACACTCACCGTTCTCCGGATAACAAACTTAATTTTTCTTAGATATGGTGTACTTGTACATGAAATAATATCTCATGTGATTACTATTACCTAAATTTATGTAAATTCTAAAAACGAAGGAATAACTCCCTCCATCGTAGTTTTGTCCTTAGCTGTACTTGATATTACTGATTATTCGGATTTCGTTTGGTTATATGCATTTTAAACAGTTTTTATACGACCGCAAAAAAAATTTTGAGGTCGTATATTGGTATGATACTGGCGGCGTCGTCGTCGGCGGCGTCGTCGGTGGCGTCGTCGGCGTCTGTGGACACTTCGTGTCCGTGCGATAACTTGAGTTCTAGTTGATCAATCCTTATGAAATTTTAACACAATGTTCCTTGGCACAAAGGGAAGGCTGGAATTGGTTTTGGGTATTGTAGCCCCGCCCGTTTCTGAAAAAGGGCCAAAAAGGGCCAAATTGGGTGTTTTCATATATTGGGCTGTAGAATATTTATTATATATCAGATTTTGATGGGGTTTCTTTCAGTGTGCTCTTTATTAAATTTCCAATCTGTAGTATGTTAACGGATTTCACATCGCATGTACCGTTCATGAGCTAAATGGGGCCCTAAAGGGGGAATCTCAAAAATTTTGTTTTTATTATTTTTAGTTCGATTTTGATGCAGTTTTTTTGCAATGGATTCCTTAAGAGAAAAATTAACTAGCACTGCACCATCAGATTTTTGTTAACTTGTTTCCTTTCCGAGCTATGAGGGGCAAAACGGGGCCAAGATTGCAAATATGCTGATTACCTAAAATTTTTATTTATCATCGGATTTCGATGGGATTTTTTTCTTTAGATTCCTCTTATTGTCAGCTTTCAGGGGTATTGCAACGGATTTGTCATAGCTCTTACTGTTTTCAAGCTATAAGGGGTCAAAGTGCCCAAAATTGCAATTTTTAGAAATGTGTGAAATCTTTATTTTTCATCAGATTTTGATAGGATTTATTCTATGGATTTGTCTTGTTGTAAGCTTTTGGTAGCATGTCAACAGAATTAGCATAGCTATTACCATTTCCGAGCTATAAGGGGTCAAAGGGGCCAGAATTGCAATTTTTCTTTATGTGTCCATCAAATTACTGTCAAGCTCCATACTATGTCCACATTCACTTTAAAATACACTTGTTCAAATTTCAGTGGTCGACATGCTGCGGTCGTATCATGCTGCGCTCGGCGTAGCCCTTTATTGAAATTATGGATTTCCTTTGTTTTTGGTTCTAGTGCTGCTGATGAGGAATAAATTTCCGAAATGACCATACAGCTCATTAAATCATTCTAAATCTAAATCATTCACGCGGGATTCTCGGGACTGTTCATTCAGTCGGCGATTAGATACCCATGTATCGAATGTAGTCTCCTGCACTAACGCGCCTTTTTTTATTTATCGCCGACTGAATGAAAAATCCCGAAAATCCCGCGTGAATGATTTAAATTTAGAATGTGAAGGTCATAGTAGTTTCACATTCAGTGCCATGAACTATCATAAATGTCAAATACGAGTAAACGAATGGAGATATAGGAATGAAGTGGGGCTTTCCTACGATATAAAATGGGTTTTCTGTTTAGAAAATCATTCAGGAAGAGAATGTAAAAGGCAGAATTATAAGGTTTGGGTTATTTTATTGAGAAAGTTGAAAACGAAGCGAGCGGGGTATTAGGAAATAACTAAATACCGAAGTTACTGTGAATTTACTATCTGCATATGCGCATTTCGGATTTCCCTTGTGTTTTTTTCTCCGAGATTCATATTTGATAGTAAACATTTTTTTTCTAGACCGGGAGCAAGTCCCTGTGCTTTAATGAATAAAAAGAACACATTATTTTACTGCAACACGACCTGAAAGGACAAGGTTCACTAAGGCCTCTATTTGACCCTTAAATTGAAAGTTAAATGTGAAAATAAAAAATTTGGAAAAGTTGAAAAAAAATAATTTTGGAAAACAATAAGGATGCCTTTCAAATTTGAAAAAAATGCAGTAATTACATACAAATTTGAGAATAATCAACCATTTTCAGAAAAATATGTTCAAGTATAAATAATGGTTATTCTCTGGATGTATTTCAGTGTTGCAAATATTTGCCACATTCTTTGACCACAATGAAAAGATGCTTACAAGTTTAAAAGTTTTCTTTTAATAATTCTTAAACTCCTCCAAAATTTCAATCTGGTCAAAAGATGCAGCCACATTCATTTCGAATAAAAACTGTTTGAAATTATTGCAAATTTTATCTAATTTTGAATATAACAGTCCATTGTGCCATATCTATAGAGCCTACTTGCACAACAAATTATGTTAGATGTAAACCAATGTATAAAAAATGTTTTGAGCCATTCTGACTAAAATTACAACAATGTCACTCCCCGTTTTCATGAGAGTTCACAATATGAGTGCTTTAGTTCTTAATGTCGTCTTTTTATTTCCGTGCCTTGATGGCTGTCTCATGTCCTTGTTTTGTCTTTGTGTTTTCTGTGTTGCCGTTTTTGCCATGTCTTTGGACTTTGATTTTTGTGATCATCACTTTTCTTGTTCCTTCGGTATTCTACTGTCATTGTTGAACTTAATTTATAAAAAACCTAATTCACAGATTTGGAAAGCCCAAAATACTTCCCGAGTGTACCTCCTTTTTTGTAAAATACACTTCATCTGATATTCGCAAATAATAGTGAGTCAAAAATGTTTCACATGACTGTAATATACTAGTATACCGCTGTGTTTGCAACTGAGCGAAATAACTGCAACATCTTCATGCCAAGCCTTGTTCAACCACTGTTTCAATTGTCACTAAGAAAGGCGGCATCATAATTTGACAGACTGTCGCAATGTTTCCATGTCTAAAATGAGAATAAACATTTTTATGTAGGTCCAGAGTAACTGGAGTGAGATACACCAAAATTGACTAAACAGCAGACTTTTCATTAGCAGTGTGATTGGTTTCACGATTAGTGCAGATAATGTTAATTCTCCCGAAGAAACTGATGATCACTCTGTTTTTGTGGATTTTTATACGATTAATGAAATAAAAGGGACAACAGGAAACACCTACAATTGCTGAAAATTATAATTACATGCCACAATATGCTAGGGAACTACACAGAAAAAAACACAAATAAAACAAAAGACAAACGTAAACAACGATAGGAACTCGGGACAGCCGGACTTGGCAACGGAACTAGCAAAATGCCTTCTTTTTGTAGTGTTCATGTTCATTTCTGTTTCTTTATTTTCTCCTTGGTCTCAACATACACTTCCGGGTCAATTGGCCCCTTAGCTAAATAGTTCTATCAGAAAGTTAAATTGGAATCAAATACAGTGTAAGTGATAGATATTTTATTTTACTTGGAAACATTACATGTGACTGCTTAAATTGAAGCTGAGAAAGAGTACTTTTCAAATATAATTGGCATTTGTGACCAGTATGTAGGGATATTGCATCAATAAATGAGTGAGACGGTGTCATGCCATGTGGACAGAAATTTGACAGAAGGTCAACATGTGCTTTTTAAAGCAGTTTATGTTCGAGCTTATTTTGTGAAAAAATTCAACGATCATCGTACCCTTTTTACATTGTTTATAAAATCTATGGTATTCATGCTTCGCAAAAATATACACCTCATTGCAAACTTTACACCTATACGTTCAGGCTGAACCTGCAAAGTTTTGCAATTTTACATACATTTGTAGGAATGCATGGTGACGTCGAAACTGTATAGTGAGACCTTAAGGTGCAGGCGTCATCATATCTTTGAATAGGTTTTGCCCTTATTCACCTTAGCAACCATTCATTCTCTTTCCAAAAATTGCACTAGCTTGTCAAATTATGGCCTGTTGTCATAAATATATGGTT
>MJUU01011024.1:13746-40879 GCA_002080025.1 Modiolus philippinarum
GCTTCATATGTGATGTCAAACTTCTCTAAATTTGCTCGCGACATACTGTATTTGGATATGCCAGGAAATTCTTAACCGGTTATTTAACCAGTACATATTGGGCATCATTTTACTCGCACAAGTGTGCACTTTCAATTGAAAAGCAAAAGCCCTCATTTTTAATACAAGTTGAAATCTTACGGTCTCAACATACACCTCCGGGTCAATTGGCCCATTAGCTAAATAGTTCTATCAGAAAGTTAAATTGGAATCAAATACAGTGTAAGTGATAGATATTTTATTTTACTTGGAAACATTACATGTGACTGCTTAAATTGAAGCTGAGAAAGTGTACTTTTCAAATATAATTGGCATTTGTGACCAGTATGTAGGGATATCGCATCAATAAATGAGTGAGACGGTGTCATGCCGGCCATGTGGACAGAAATTTGACAGAAGGTGAACATGTGCTTTTTAAAGCAGTTTATGTTCGAGCTTATTTTGTGAAAAAATTCAACGATCATCGTACCCTTTTTACATTGTTTATAAAATCTATGGTATTCATGCTTCGCAAAAATATACACCTCATTGCAAACTTTACACCTATACGTTCAGGCTGAACCTGCAAAGTTTNGCAATTTTACATAGGAATGCATGGTGACGTCGAAACTGTATAGTGAGACCCTTGTTTGCCGGATTGTCTCCATTTTGATTTCCTCTGTAATGATCTTCGATTTTTTTTCTTTTCTGATGAATACTTTGGTATTCATTCGCCGATGAATGCATATCGTCTGAAGAAATGAAGCTTTTTCAGTTGATTGAGTCCAATAAACAATATAAGAGGGTTCTATTTATTATTTCTGTCTGGGTACCATGAACATACCTTTTACACAGCACAGAAAAGAGAGGGGTTGAACTAGAAATTAAGGAAATGGAACAATCAGCAAACGATGACTAAGCAAAATGCTAGAAAGGTTAAAATCTAGAATCATAAATCCGAAAACAGAAATCCAAATGCAACACAAATAGAGACAACATGACACAGAGAGAAAAAAACTTAAATGAACAAGGCCGCCAAAACACTAAAGTAATAGAAGTCAGCAGTGTGAACCTCTACAAAAAAAACTAGAGTCATCATTATGTTCTCTGGAAGGGTACACATGATCTGCTCCACGCGTGTCACTGGACAAATTGCCAATGAAAAGTCATAGCTTGGTAATAAGCTCTGGATCTTCTAAAATGTATACTCTCATTTGTGAAATAGAAACATTGTAATGATCTCTTAAATTATGGTAACGACCACAAAACTTCTGTAGTGACAAATTGCCAAAAGGGGTTAACCATACCATTGGTGAGAGTCATTTCACTCTGTTGACAACTACAAATACTACAATAGTGAATGAACTCTAAAATGTAGACGCCATGTGTCAGGGATGAAGGAATATTGCTGCTCAAAAACGTAAATCAACTATTGGAAAGTCCAAAATATCACGCTTTTTGTAAAGTTTCAGATGTTCAGATGTCAAAAGATATGTATTTAGAGGTATGAGCTATCGTATGGTTCTAATGATATGTATCCGTGCTCTCTCTAATTTCGAGTTCATTTGGGTATGTAAAATGAAGGTAATCCTTAAATTGAGGATCGATGAATAAAAAATACATAAGTTAATATGGTCTGTAAGTCTCGTCATGTGACACCGAGAAATCACGATAAAATAGAAATTTGAAAACGTTTCCCTCCAAAATATGACGTTGCAGTATTATGACGTTCAATTTTTTTGCTTGAAACGTCATATGTTTTTGTTAAAAATGCAACTTCCGGGTACAAATTATGTACCCGGAAGTTCCAAAATTGTACGAGACTTACAGACCCTATTGTGAGTTTAGTTTCTGTANAAGTAAAGTAGAAGGCGAGACCAAAGAAAGTACCTTGGATAGAGGTAGGGTGAGGCCAGTGACAACACTATGGACTAGTGAAGTCAAAGCCAAAGGCGAGGCACTCAGGACGAGGTCAAAGGTCAAAGGTCAACACTATAACAAAAAGGTTCAGTCACTGAAGACAATGATTAAGGTGTAGTAAAAAATAGATTAGGGTTAGGGTAAAAGCAAGGCCAAAGCTGGGATAAAGACGGGACCAGTAGGCAAAATCAATGACAACACCTAGGGGACCAGGCCAAAGGTCAATGACACACTTAGCACCTCGTCAATAACGATTGAAGCGCCCTCTATATTAGCACAAAAATTCGCTCCTGAACTAATTTGCATATTTTAGGGAAAATTAGGGGAAAATGAAAATATTTTACAAAGAATGCACTATGGGGCTCCTCGCCAAAAGTGTTCTAGGGTAACGCGTTCTACTACTCTCATACAATTTCAGAGAAATTAGACAATAGTTGATTGGGGGAATAAACATATAAAATTCGACGGAAAATGTCTATTATATAGACAATGCATAAAAGATGGGATTATTTTTATAAATGATCTACTGGACAATAATGGGGACATAAATCAAAATTTGTTATTAAATAAACTTTCGTCACATCGAAACTGGTTTTCTGAGTATACAAAATTAATGAAAGCCATACCCCAAAAATGGCTGACAGAATTAAAAAAATGTCAATTCAAGAAAAACAAAAGTATCAACTAACTCCAAAGTCTTTTTATTGGATAGGAATAGTAAAAAACACTTTCTTCAAAATATGACATCTAAAGAAATTTATATATTATGCAATGGAATGTCAAAAGAAAAACCCACAGGATTCATGAAGTGGGAAAATTTAGTGCAAAGTGTTGGTCTGTCTCAGAAATTTGAGCACACCCTCTCTTTTATATTTAAATTTCTGCATGAAAATAAGTTGAAAATGTTAAGGTGGAAATTACTACATTATATTTTTCCATGTAAGCAACTATTTTATGCTCTATTTGTAATGTATTAGAGAACTATAGACACTTTTTTATCACTTGTAACTATTTGAATGAATTTTGGCAAAAGGTAAAACTTATGTTAGATCGAATAAAAATTGGACATCATGTTATCCATGAAAACTACTTAATATTTGGTTTCAAAATTGAAGACGATAAGTATTACTGGATGAATTATATTTTCACAATTTTTTTATTCAGTATTTATAAATCTTATTATCTGTAGGACCAGAAGAGAAAACCCATAAATGTTTTCGGCGTATTTAAAAAAGAGTTACTGTACCGATCTCAAATTATGCAATTAATGAAAGTTCCTACTGATAAATTGTTTAAAGAGTCAGTTCTTTTTTTATATAACTACGATTTTGATGACTAATTTTTTTTCAAGTATTTAGAATGTTATGTAGAATATACATGTACTAACATTTATTAATAGGAATCCCTATTCCTATCAAATTAACACTAAGGGCATCTGTAGTGAATGCTGTAGCCTTAGATGGATTGTTTACAGCAATTCTGCAATAAATTCATTATTTTGTTAAAAAAATGAAAGCAATAAATCAGATACAATATACGTATCCCTACTATTTTAGAACACTTGTCCTCCATATTCGATAAATATAAAAATTAAGAGTATTGCGACGGCATCTTCCTTTTCGGCTCGAATCACTGTGATGTTTAACAAAATAAGCCCGATCTCTACCTAACACTAAATTTGAATTTCTTTTTCGCCCTTTTTGTACAGAAAGATTGACTGCTATATATGATTTATCCATTTATCATCATTTATTTATTAATGCCGAGGGTTAGAGAAATAACGAGGTAACGAGCGTGTTCGGGTGTGTTACTTTTTTGACAATACAACAGATGATAAACATAATGGTTTTATAACAATTAATAATTTCAAGATAACTGTCCCTCACAGCTAAATATAAAAGACAAAGCCCACTATTACAAATCTAATTTCTATACAAATTTCTTTGTTTTACAGTCTGCCTTTAAGCATAATTTGTTAAGTCTTGCTAATGTTTTTATACAACACAATGGATGTGCTTTGATATATATTAGATATATTTTTTGTAACCTAGAATGATCAAAAGAGTTCAGAGATATTATTTCTCTTATAACATGAATAAGTGGCTTCTGACGAGTATTCTCATCTCTTTAGGAAGAAAACTAATAGTAACTTCGACATTTTGTTTTTTATTACCACTGGGCATATGCCTTTGCTGAACGAAGGTACTCACCAACTGAGTAGTTAGCACTTCGGTGCTGACCGAAAACCGATTTTACTCCGGACTTGCCACTCAGGAGTATCTCCCTCGCGCATAGCAATTTTGGTTTTTCTATTTATATCCTATTGGCTATTTCTTATCTATCAGCTTTTACACGTATTTCGGTTTGTGGATTTCCAAATGATTTGATCTGCGCTGAAGAGACATAAGTTGTCCGACGAAATGCAGAAAGTAAGTAAACAGTAACTTCTGTATTTTGTTGTTCAGTACTTTTGTATTTCGAAATCATTTTACATATTCAGTGACTTTTCTTGTTGTTAATTTTTCTGTCTATTTCCTGTTTATTAACAGAATATCCGAGTTTTCAAACATATTTTCAATTACAAAAAATGAAGTAGCTAGTTTTTGTGAAACCGACCCTGTAGTTTATCAGTAGTTATCGTAAAGGTGGTCGATGCTTTCAAAGTTGGACTCCTAAAGTATTACATATGATCGATGCCATTGGAGGGACATAAAGTGTCAAATGTAAAACCTCTTCATTCATCGAATGCAGTCCCTTGAGGAAAAATTGGAAGTTTCAGTCCGAACTTTGATTCAAGATTCTTTTTTTTACTTGGGACTGGGATGATCATTTCTATCAACTGTCTACGACCTTTCAATAGCAATTGCTGTTGAGTTGTTACCTGACATTACCACATTGGAAGGGGAGGTTTGGCATACCATCAAACCGGTTTAATCTACCAGCTGTACCAAGTCGGGACCATTGCGGTTGACAATTTTTCCGGTGGTTTCCACCTGATTTGTCTTTATGTCTCATTGACTTCGGTTCTTGACAACTATGTTCTGTAATTTTGTTATTACCCCAATTTTCCATTCATGGTATATATATAAGATTTAAATTCCGATCTCCTAGATGTCTGGAAGTACAACCAAAATATTATATTCATGCGAGGGCCATGTACAAGCTATGGGTGAATTATTCATTGCTGAAAGCATCAAGGGGATTTCTCAAAGAAAACAGTAATTAGTGTTTATTTTTGTTTGTTTGCTTTGTCTTTGTCATACTGTCTCAATTCGTGTTGCTGTGAATTACCGTGATTTTGGATTTATGATTTTAGAATTTCCCCTTTCCTCGTTCTTGCTTCGGTATTCGTTTGCCGATGTGTTCCGTATTAAGGCGACATTTTGATTGCTTAAAGCTCATTTCTGAGTTGGAGGCATGTATTGGTGCCCTCACACATACCAAGTAAAGCGGGTTTACTGTAATATCTAATTACCCTAATGCCCAGAGCATCTAGGTTGTTTCATTACATGAAGATAAAGGCCAAGGTTCAGAAACTATCTTTGCCAGAGTGGTATTTTTTGACAGTACTTTTGCTGCTGTTGTATGCTGTTTAATTACACCATTGTGCAATGACTGGGCGTCATAAATTCGAGATACAGGAAGTTTACGATGGATTTGGGAATGTATCATTTATCTCTTTCATTGATTATCAGTTCTTGGTCATCTGTTCTCAATTTTATTTATTTTTTTTTGCTGGAGAGAACTTTCATAAAGAATAAGAAACAAAATACCGAAGTTACTGAAAATTTAAATTCTGCATTTGGCCATTTCGACAACTTATGTCTTTTCAGTGCAGATAAAATCTAAACATGTGATATATCAAATAAGATGAAAAATGGAGGGTATAAAAAAATCGTTAAATTTGTCTGAAATTGAAATTAATGATTGGTTTCCATTTTGTACCTTTCCCAAATCACTTGTGTCCCAAATAAAGATGCACTGCGACGGAGTCGAATTGTCAAATGTTCCCTTCTCCTGTCAATTACCAACATGTGTGACATATTTATCTAACGTCTCGACCACTGGTGTTTGTTATAATATCCAATATTATGTAAACGCTGATTTATATCGTTTTCTTCAATATTTAGTGAATATTACACCTTAGGTAGGAATCAAATTAGAGGGTAGTATTCAATAGGTTTGATTTTCTTTTCTGTTTGTATATAAAGCTGGTTTATAGTTCAAGTTTTTTGCAATTTAAAAGCTTTTAATTGTATAAAAAATTTTATTACGATATCTCAGAATGTTTTTTTTTCTGTATCAAAAATTGATTAATTACAATGTTTTGATTTAAAGACCAATGTTATTAACAGAAAAGAGTATGAAACGGCTTCGTTCGGATCTATCTTATTTTAATATACCCCAAAAGATATGATGAATATGTGACTTTTGAGTTGTACTATAATTCCCCCTTCCCGGTCCCGGTAAGTCTTTACTACTCGGACAGTACAAATAACTAGAGAATAGATCATAAATCAAGGTAGGCTGTACAAGATTGCAATCACAGCATATCTTAGCTAAAATCTAAGTAGGCTGTACAAGATTGAAATCACGGAATATCTTAGCTAAACAACCATAGCTTTAATATGTCACCTTTTTAAACCTGGACGTTTGAAAACAAAACTTACGACAAGCGTGATGATTTCAACTTACCAATAGTGAACTTCCCGTTTTTTAGCAGTAATATATGGCGTCTTCATTCATAACTCATTCGCTATTGCTGTGCATTAAGTTAGTACAGCGATTTTGTCAACAGAGCGAAATTACTGTCTTAAAAACTTGTACATCAAGGATATGTTCAGTCACTGTTGCAATTGTCACTACAGAAGTTTTACGGTCGTCAACATGATTTGACAGACCGTAACAATGTTTCTATTTCACAGATGAGGATACATACCCTTGGGTAGAGCCAGAGTTGATTATCAGACTGACAAACACCGACTGTGACAAAACCGGACTTTTCACTGGTAGTGTGACGGGCGCCACGCGTGGAGCAGATCATGCTTACTCTTCCGGAGCACCTGATGATACCTTAGTTTTTGTAGGGGTTCACACTGTTAGTGCTTTAGCTTTGTGGCGTTCTTGTTCATTTTTGTTTATTTGTTTTGTCTTTCTCAATTCGTGTTGGATATGATTTTGGAATCCCCCTTTTCATCGTTTTTCTTCGGTATTTGTTTGAATATATATTGTTTCATTATTGATCAGGTTGCTCAATCTTTGCTAACATTCATGAATGAAACCAGTAGTCTGGTTAGCAGAAAGAGAGAGGGGTAAATGTAAAAGGAAACGCTTTGGATTCAGATTATGGACTTTGATACTTTGATATGCTATAAAGCAACGGCAGTAAAGTACCGAAGGAACAAAGGAGTGGAATTTACAAAAATTGAAGTCCAAAGACATGACCAAAACGAAGACACAGAAAACAATGACGTCAGACTCACAGTGTGAACTCCAGTGAAACTGAGAGTGACATCAGGTGCTCCGGAAGGATAAGCATGTCCTACACTGTTAACAGCACCCGTCACACTGTAAGTGAGTCAATCTAGGAAGGTGTCAACATCCGGGAAGACGCGAATCTAGGTGACAATGTCCACTTTCCTTTGGGATACTGAAACGTCATATCTTTCAATGATGTTATGGCCATAGGATTTCTTGAGGGGTGAAATTAACATAGGTTGAACAAATCTTTGACTAAGCAGTTTTTGCTCTGTTAAAAACATCACTATACAAACTACACGCTCGACAGTAACGTATCAACTGTGAAATGTACACTACATAGGCTGGAGAAGTAGGTATATTGCTACTAAGAAAGGAGAAGATATATCATATTTTGCAGGAATCACCACATGTAAAATTCCAGGATTTTCAAAACCTCTGCAAAAGAAATAAAAACTAGAATTATCTTTCAACAGACAGAGATTGAAAGAACACGTTGCCGTCTAACGTTTGTTGCTACCCCCGAATCAACGAGTAACAAAAGACATGGATATAGCGTTGTTCAAATGAATTCCTCTTAACCGGTGTTAGGGGCTGTCTTGAAGTTATTATGAGATATGACCAAAGCCAATTGTTAATTGCCTCATGATGACTTCAAGAAGAACGATAATAAAATAGAAAAAAGAAGGGAAACCTTCCCCCTAGCCAATGTGAAAAAAATTAATAAAAAAAACAAACAAACAAACAAACAAAAAACCATAGTAACAACAGTAAATTTCAGTTAGCAACAGGACTGAGTCAATTATGAAAAATTAAACTTACTGAACTAAATATACAGACATAAACATGAAATCATAAAAGACAAATACTACTAGCAATTAATCGACATGCCAGCTCCAGATCCATTAACAAATGACAAATAAAATTATGTACCCTCGGTATACAGCTTCCACCAAGATCCCTTCCCGTGAGGAGTTTAGCATAAAGATTTCATGCATACACCAGAATACATAAACAGAAAAGATACACAAAGGCTTGATAAATTTCCTGACTTAGGACAGGCGCAAACCTGCTGCGGCGGGGTTAAACTAGTTTTATTGGGCCCAAACCTTCCCCCTACAGCCAATGTGATAAATCAAAAAACAATCGTAACAACAGTAAAATTCAGTTGGCAACAGGACTGAGTCAATTGTGAAAAATGAAACTGAAAGAACTAAATATACGGACATAAACAGCCTTGTTTCATTGCTTGATTTCCCCATGTACTTATAGAGACTGTCTCATGTACATTTACCCCGTATCCTTTCATTGTTTATTTAACTGGAGTTAGTCATTCCTTCAGTATGGAATACTTAAAAAGATTCCCTGTGCGAGAGATGTGTGCTCTATATACATTTCTGTTATAAAGCATAAAAAGTCGACGGTCAAAATGCAATAGTTGCGGACGAAAAGGCAAATTTGCGAACAAAAAGCAAAGCGGACAAAAAGCGACGGACAAAAAGCAAAAGTTGCGGACAAAAAGCGCCACTTTGTGGACAAAAAGGAACAGCGGACAAAAGCAACATGCGGACAAAAAGCACTGTATCAATGGTGTACTTGTGCTTGAGAGAAGGATCATATGGATACACAATTTTGGCTAATTATTTTTTTTGCTTTTAGCAAATGTTATTCTGATCGCCAGTTTATAGTGTCCACTTCTTCTGATCGCCAGTTTATAGTGTCCACTTCTTCTGATCGCCAGTTTATAGTGTTCACTTCTTCTGATCACCAGTTTATAGTGTCCACTTCTTCTGATCGCCAGTTGATAGTGTCCACTTCTCATGATTTTATTATGCCAAGTTTTCTTGCAGTTGACTAGATGAATGCCCTGTTGTTTTTATGTTGTGATCGTTTTCTATTAGACTGTTTGTCGTGCAATGGTAAAACTTAATATTATGCTTGTCCATGAGTAACAAAGGGCATTTGGCAATGAATACGAGTAAGGGACCGTCTTAAACTTACTCTGAAGTATGATTAAGGCCTCACGATGACGAACAACAATAAAAGCTTTGTTATAATGGTCAATTTCCCAAGAATTTGTTGATACTTTGTCTTGTATGCATTATTCGATATCCAACCATTGCTAATTCTAAGTGAGGATATAAAAATCCTATAACCTCTGATACATATTACACTTAGAGATCCTCAATGATCTTCCATTGTGGACAGTTATTGGTGTACTTTTAATTCACGAATAAGTACTTTTGCAGTAGAATCAAAGAGAAACGAAATGGTTAAAACATAGGAATATACATACTATTTCGAGTTATAACAAAATAGTTTTAAACACTTATCTTATTGCATAAATGACATCTGGTGAAACCTATAAGGTTTTGTATACGTAAACACTCATATACTCAATAATCGCATTAAAAAGGATAATACAGAAATCATATATCAAACTTTTAAATTCGTTGCATATTGTTAGCAGAAGGACTTTAAGCCAACATAATTTCATTTTGACTCATATACCTCTTATTTCGTCTGTATGAAGTGAATGTATTTAAATAGGTTGTTATCATTCAAATTTGGTTACACATGGTTTGATATCTAAAAATCAAAATGAGAACAGTTTTATTGGATGCCGAAAGACCTATTGTTATTTAAAGAATTGTAACCATGCCTTTCAACGGTATTATTCAGATGATGGAAGTAAGTCTGGTTCCAATAATCAAGATGTCAGCTATGGTGAATTTTTGAAGCGCTACCATGTAATCGTTTTTTTCACTGAAAGTTCATTGTGATACTGTGTCTATCTTTGTCTTACACCAAATACGAATATCCTTCTTTCATCCTTTCTGAAGTCTAATGTACTTAATACCGGAGTACTTACAAATCCTTAAAGTTTTGAAAATCCACTTCTGATTCACACCACTTGTTGAATTATAAATAAGATAAGCTTTGTTGCAGGAGTCCTAGCAATGTATCTCTATGTGTATCTTAGGTACCCAGACGACACAGGTCATGCTGTTGCTTACTCACTTTCCTCGATACCTAAAGAAGAGAATACTGTTTTGTGCTTGTTCAGAATGTCCTCTACTGATATTGTAGAGAATTTGAAAGTGAGATTGACAAAAGAATTGATAACAAATGATTTAGTTAAAAAAAAAATTAACCTTGATATCTGATTTGCATATTACAGTTATTCAAATGTTATACAATAATAAAATACCGAGGTTACTGTAAATTTAGCTTCTGCATATATCAAAATATTTTTGTATAGTCTATTGATAATAATATTAAATCAGATGAGCAACATTAATTCGGTAAGCATACGAAATATATCATTTTTGTGAAACTCTTATTATATTATGGGGAGGTAATTTACATATATAAATAACAGGGAAAAACACATTTTTATGNATCCCTAAATCCAAAAATGTAGGAGGAGTTTGGGTCACAAGAAAAGTGTGACGGACGGACGGACGGACGGACAGACGGAGGGTATTACATTATCCCCGAACTTTCTTCGAAAGTGCGGGGATAATCAGATGAGCAACATTAATTCGGTAAGCATACGAAATATATCATTTTTGTGAAACTCTTATTATATTATGGGGAGGTAATTTACATATATAAATAACAGGGAAAAACACATTTTTATGACTTCAATGTCTCGGCTATTTTCGAAAAGCTTTCACTTGAAAAAGTTGAGTTTATGACCGTTGTTTTTACAAAAAATTTTGACTACGTTTGCTAACCTTTAAATCACAGAGAACTATCGTCTCCTCATATTCACAAGAACTACTTTATGAGGGTAGACCTGGGTAATCCTAAAATGTTTCACTCATTTACATTTTTCTGTTTACAGTTCATAATACTTAAATCAATTTTCAGTTAACTTCGGTATTTTGTTATTTTCAACAATTTTTAACGTTTATTTTTCTATTTCGGGTTCCCCATGGATACCATGTTTCTGCATATTAATTGGTCAGATTTGTTCTAAATTTATTGTAATGTGTGTAAAAATCAATGAGATTGATTAATGATCTCCATTTGCGAATTCTTCAAAAAGAATTACCTCCCTTGCAAAAAAAAATTAAATATAATTTCAGACAATAAAGAGTAAATGCACTTGTTATAATTACTGTATGTAAGGTGTTTAATTTCTTGAGGAAATGCATATTTATTTGCTGTTTGAAAAAAAATAGAAAGAAAGAAAGAAAATATTTTATTCCAATTAAAGGGCCCATAAATATAAATATATGAATTTCAAAGTTTTGTAACAGTGATTTATTATTTATATATTTGGATCATTGCAAATGATTTATCTCGTCATAAAAGTTATTTTCATTAATTAAAATCTTTCAGTTCAAATATATCAGATAATTCTTCTTACAAGAGATAATGTATAAGTAGAAGTGGGCGACAACTTGCTGAAAATCTTCATACAAAAACTCTGTCTTCAGTTGATTTTGACTTTCTGTTTAGATCCTATTGACTTATATATACTTTTATAACATATAGGATGCACAGGATTTAAAAAAAAACTGTCATTTTTGGAATTTGAGAGTATAAAAAAATCAAATCATTTTCTAGTTGCTTTTTCATTTCCTTTTTTTTTTTGGCTTATCCGACGTTTAATAATGAAGGGGAAATGTTTATAATTTGATCAACATCAATTGTTTGAAAGTTGAAGATTAAGTTATGTTTTCCATAATTAAATAAAGAAACTTGTAGACTCGTTAAGATACCGGGTTAACACAATGATTTGTACATGCTTTACAATTATGAAATTCCATATTTTTCCACACATTTTGACAGAAATGTGTACTCAATTTTGTAATAATTGATACTTTTCGTTTACAGAATGAACTTTTATTTGTTATAACAAATTCTCCTAGAATCAACGGTTTTAAAATTCTAGGAGTTTTATGTTGAAAAAGTAAAATTTACAATTTACTTTAATTATGATAACAAAAACGTTAAGATCTTCAAAGACAATTAGTGGTGCATCTAAGACAGTTTTATTACAAAACAATATTATCATTACAATGTTGTCACTGGTATGAACAGAAGTTGTAGTATTTTTTTCACACAACAAATATATATTTATTTCGTCATGAAATTAATCACCCGACATACAATAATTATAACAGTAAAAATTTGATATTTCCCATATATTTGTTCCATAATATGATTGTTATAAAAAACAATGAAAGCATGTGGAAAACATGGTCTCTACAAAATATATATAGTAAAGGAACAACGCTTTAATTGTTGTGCTTCATGTGGAAGTCACATTGAAACCTTCAACAATGAGCTTTTCTCATACCTCATAGTAAGCGTGTAAGGGTGACGATATAAGTGACAGACAGTTTATAATGTTCTCATATGTAAGTTAGAGAATGAACTGATACTCTTACCGAATTTGGAAACTCCTTGTATATGAATATAAAAGAAAAGAGATTCTTGTTAATGTCAGTTCTTTCATTTGTCATTTTATTTCGTTTTAGGCACATTTCCTAAGCACTGATCTAACGACCTATAGTCCCTAAAAAAATCCACTGTTTATCATTAGAAAAAAAACAATAAACAAAATACCAAAGTTACTGTAAATCCTTTGCATATTTCCACAACTTATATCTCTTCAGTGCAGATAAATCAAAACAATGGAAATAAAAAATCTCACGTATTAAAGCTGACGAAGAACACGTTAAAAGTGATGTATTTTCTTTAACAGATACTAAATAAATTTCATAATAATATAAAAACATACTGTCCTAAACAGATACATGTACTTTATAAATGATATAATATCTGTCACAGACACAGTAAAAAGATTAGTATATAGCCCTTTCCATAAAGTGTTGTTATCTTTTCATGGATTTTAAGACCTAACTTTAACTTTTCCAGGACACGATGTTGTAATTGTTGTAACGTTAGTATAAATAATAATATACCCGAAGTTGCTCTTAATTTGTTTTCTGCATATGCGCATTTCGTATATAATCCAAATATGAACAGTGGTAGAGATGTATGCTCTTTATTTTTCTTAGATATGGTGTACTTGTACATGAGATAATATCTCATGTGTACTCTTTGTTCAATTACTATTATCTAAATTTATTTAAATTCTAAAATCGAAGGATTAACTCCCTCCATCGTAGTTTTGTCCTTAGCTATATTTGATATTACTGATTATTCGGATTTCGTTTGGTTTTATGCACTTTAACATTTTTTGAAATAATGGATTTCCTTTGTTTGGGTTCTAGTGCTGCTGATGAGGAATAAATTTCCGAAATGGCCATACAGCTCATTAAAATTAATGCAGTTGAAGTTAACATATGTGTTATGGTCTCATGTTCATTTACTCCATATCCTTTCGTAAAATAGAGTTATAAATTGTGTTCAGGAGGAGAGGTGTTAAATCGAGAATAGGCATAGTCCAGGTGTTGGCTAGATAACCGGAACTGTTTTATTGTATCTAAATGCCGAAACCGAAGTGGGGGCAAAAGAGTTTCCGAAAAGGCCTATAATGCAGAAATATTTCATACCTGACCTAATCAGAGCTGTAGTAACTTTTATAGATACTTTATCAAAGACATACATCTAATTAAAGGAGCATCATATGAAAAATGAAGTGCACTTTATAGATATTATAGATATTGTATAAATAATAAGTGATGTATAGGGTCTGTAAGTCTCGTTTAATTTTGGAACTTCCGGGAACATAATTTGTACCCGGAAATTACATTTTTAACAACAACATATGACGTTTCAAGCACAAAATTAGGACGTCATAATGCTGCAATGTCATATTTTGGCGGGAGACGTTTTCAAATTGCAATTTTATCGTGATTTCTCGGTGTCACATGACGAGACTTACAGACTCTATTGTCTTTTACTGAAAATACAAAAATACCCAAGTTGCATAATAAACAGTAAATTAAAAATAAAATTTTAGTTTCTTGATATTTGGGTTATCGGATGTGGTTTATTTCCATTGATTTATTCACTTTCTTATTTTTTGAGGCCATTTAGGGCTTGCTATATAGTGTGAGGTTCCTCACTGTGTTGAAGACCGTACAGTGGCCCCTAGATGCGTGTTTTGGGTCGTTTAAACCTGGAGATGGGATGTTGTCTCCTTGACATTTACCCCATTTCCTCTCTTTTTCTGCACACGTGATTCAAGGCAGCAGGATTAGAATCAAATAATAATAAAAACCGTAAACAAAAAATAGGCTGAAAGAATTACTCCTCACCAAAAATATCGCAGTAGGAGGCCAAAATCAGTACCAAGGATATATAAATAACATATTAATAAAAGTGATTCACAGGATATGTAAGGTCCTTAACAGATACTTTATAACTTACATAATATGTCAGAAATTTAATATCTTTTACATATTCTTGGTAACTGACACATAAAAAACATCATAATATGCAGTCAGATTCTATATAAATGCAATAATAAAAAAGCATTTTGTCAAAAATGTATTGCGTTTTACAGATACTGTGAAATGATGAAATAAAAAGAGATCTAGTGTGTTTTACAAATACTTTAAGCGAGAGCTGTGGTGTCTTTTACTGACAAAAGCACTATATCAGAGATGTACTGTCTTCTACAGATACACGTATACTAGAAAGCCATATTGTCGTTTACAAATACCATAAAATGAGAAAACATAAAAAGCGCTTCATCAGAGGTGTACGGTGTCTTTTAAAGTCACAGTCAAATTACATATATCCACTATAAACATTTACTATAGGTTGTGTGACATCTGGTGGTCCTAAACCAACCAAAACCAACACAGCCTCCTGACTTTGTAGCCTAAAATAACATATATCAACTATACAAATGGCATACTAGTAACAAAAAGATCACTCTATGATAAATATAGTGCCCTTTGAAAATAATATGAATGAATGAAATGATGAAAAATGTTTTTCTCCAGAGATGTGGTGAAATTGTAGATATGTAAATGACATAATGAAACAAGTATTTCGTCAAAGATGTACGGTACCTTACAGATACTTTATAGATGGAATAATATGTTGGAGATGTAATATATTTACAGATTCCAGATAAATGACGTAATAACATGGTAACGGACGACAGCGGTTGTAAGAACATATGCCAATTAGTCTTATGTCTATTGACGATCCCGCATCCATGAAGCGTTATTCGACATCTAACAATGAATTTCCTCAAACCGGTGCTATATGAGATGCCTTGAACTTACCATGAGTTATAACTTAAGCTCATTGTTGAAGGCCTCATGCTGACTTAAAGAAAACGAACAGCAAAAGAAGTGTTATTGCTTGGTTTACAATGTATGTGCATTTACTCCATAAACTTATTTGTTAATTGTATTAACATATATTTCATAAATGACACAACAGAAACAGCTTTTTGGTTAGAAGACAAGAGGCTCTCAAGAGCCTGTATCGCTCACCTGGACCGTGGCTGACATAAATAAAAGGCATTTCCAATAGGAAACACAAACTTTAAACGAATACTTTTTTTCCTAAAATTACAGTGTTCTTGTTTGGTTTTCATGGCAACCGAAAGCTCCACCATCCATTACAACCCATAACAGAACACCATTCAAAAACAATTTGGGCAGGGGTTCCCCTTATAATCAAGGTAATACATGTTGCTGAAATTAAAACATTCAGACCACAATTCAAATAAAAATTCAAAAATTTGGGCAGAGGTTCTAATTGGACTAGATGTTTCTGAGAAGAAGATCTTTGAATGTACATTCCATAGGGTCCAATGCTAAAACTATGTTCCCGCTGGTGGCCATAATGGATGAGGGATGGACCTGCCAGATACCCTTTTTAGAAGGTACCATCTAAGGGCCATTGTGACTAAATTTGGTTATAATTGGACTGGTAGTTTCTGAGAAGATCTTTGAATGTCTTTTCCATAGGGTCCAATGTTAAAACTATGTTCCCCGCTGGCGGCCATCTTGGATGAGGTACGGACCTGCCGGATAACTTTTTTGGAAGGGACCATCCAAGGAACATTGTGACTAAGTTTGGTTATAATTGGGCTGGTAGTTTCTGACAAGAAGATCTTTGAATGTTCTCCCATAGGGTTCTATGTTAAAACTATGTTCCCCGCTGGCGGCCATCTTTGGATTAGGTACGGACCTGCCGGATACATTTTTTGGAAGGGACCATCTAAGAAACATTGTGACTAAGTTTGGTTATAATTGGACTGGTAGGTTCTGACAAGAAGATCTTTGAATGTCCTTCCCATAGGGTTCTATGTTAAAACTATATTCCCCGCTGGCGGCCATCTTGGATGAGGTACAGATCTGCCGGATACCTTTTTTGGAAGGTACCATCTAAGGAACATTGTGACTAAGTTTGGTTATAATTGGACTGATAGTTTGTGAGAAGATCTTTGAATGTCTTTCCCATAGGATCCAATGTTAAAACTATGTTCCCCGCTGGCGGCCATCTTGGATTAGGTACAGACCTGTCGGATACCTTTTTTGGAAGGGACCATCTAAGGACCATCGTGACTAAGTTTGGTTATAATTGGACTGGTAGTTTCTGAGAAGAAGATCTTTGATTGCCTTTTCAATATGGTCCAATGTTAAAATTATGTTCCCCGCTGGCGGCCATCTTGGATGAGGTACGGACCTGCCAGATACCTTTTTTGGAAGAGACCATCTAAGGACCATTGTGACTAAGTTTGGTTATAATTGGACTGGTAGTTTCTGAGGAAGAGATCTTTGAATGTCTTTTCCATAGGGTCCAATGTTAAAACTATGTTCCCCGCTGGCGGCCATCTTGGATTAGGTACGGACCTGCCGGATACCTTTTTTGGAAGGGACTATCTAAGGACCATTGTGACTTAGTTTGGTTATAATTGGACTGGTAGTTTCTGAGAAGAAGATCTTTGAATGTAATTTCCAAAGGGTCCTATGTTAAAACTATGTTCCCCGCTGGCGGCCATCTTGGATTAGGTGCGGACCTGTCGGATACCTTTTTAAAAAGGGACCATCTAAGGAGCATCGTGTCTAAGTTTGGTTATAATTGGACTGGTAGTTTCTGAGAAGATCTTTGAATGTCTTTCCCATAGGATCCAATGTTAAAACTATGTTCCCCGCTGGTGGCCATCTTGGATTAGGTACGGACCTGCCTGATATCTTTTTTGGAAGGGACCATCTAAGGACAGTTGTGACTAAGTTTCGTTATAATTGGACTGGTAGTTTCTGAGAAGATCTTTGAATGTGTTTACCCATAGGGTCCAATGTTAAAACTATTGGCGGCCATCTTGGATGAGGTACGGACCTGCCGGATACCTTTTTTAAAGGGAACCACCCAAGGACAATTGTGACCAAATTTGGTTCCAATTGGCCCAGTGGTTTCAGAGGAGAAGATCTTTGAATGAAAAGTTTACGCCGGACGGACGGGCGGACGACGAACGACGGACGCCGGACGCCAAGTGATGGCAAAAGCTCACCCTGGCATAGCCAGGTGAGCTAAAAACGAGTTTAAATCCATCGCAATTTTCGCGCCTGTCCCAAGTCAGGAATATTTTGGTCATTGGCATATCCTTGTCTTAACTTAGAAAATTTCAGTTTCTTGATATTTGAGTTATCTGGATGTGGTTTGTTTCCATTGATTTATTCACTATTTTACATTAGTGGGCCATTAAGGGTTTGCTATATAGTGTGAGGTTCTTCACTGCGTGTTAAAGACCATACCTATGACCCCTAGACGCTTTGCTTTTGGGTCGTTTTAACCTGGAGATGGAATGCTTTCTCCTTGACATTTACCCAATTTCTTTTTCATATTGAAGTGTGATATCTGTATAGTGGCTTCTATAGATATGAATTACATAAAAAAGAACACTATTAAAAGAATTCAATTCCTTTTATTGTATAAATGACAAAATATAAAACGTTATAGGTAATGTAAACCAAAAAAGAAAAAAAAAACACAGGGAACGCTTACATTAAACGAAAATCTCAATCGCATGGCGGAATCCACAGGGGAACGCACAAGAAAAACACCAATAAAGACAAGAGACAAACGTTAACAACGATATGAACTCCGGATAACCGGACTTGATACCGGCACTAGCAAAAGCTAGCGGCATGGTTAAACCGGTTTATGGACTTCCCTTTATCTATCTCGTTTTCCTCTAGTATAACAAACATACGAAATAAAACTTCTACAGGTAGTCTTCTTACCCCAAGACCACTATGTTGAAAAAGAAAGAATAAGACAAATCGTTATTTAGAAAGATGGGTTAATAACTCTGGCAATGAAAATGTCGGCTAGCCCAGGGAGCCAACCCTAACGCACTACGGAAGAAAAATCACTCAAAACTTCCCGGAGAGTTTGGTAAAGAATTTTTCATACTCCAAAACTAATTAACATCAGAGTTTTGAAAGTTTTTCCACATAACTTTATATTAAACTGCAATTGATACAGGTAAATACACTGGTTAAATGGGTGGATAAATTATTGGTAGAGCAATTACTCGATGCCAAAATAATTCGATGTCTGTAAGGATTTTTGTGTAGCTTTGGAACCCAGTACATGGTAGGCAGGGTGCTATCTTTGAGCTGAACTTGGAGCAGTTCTGTATCCTTGTAATTCTATTGATGGGAGTTATTCTTAACAATTAGTACAAGTGAAAGTGCTTGACTTGGCCAATTTGTTTTGTTGGACAACGATATAGTATTTCTTTCAAATAATAGCAGTTGTTGGAAGCATTGTCGACATGTACAAACACACATTTTTTTTATCAAGATCTCTAAAGTTTAAATTAACTCTGTTAACAGACAGAATGAAAATTATCTTTATAAAATTTATTGTGTTGGCGACTTTGGTAATAATTTTAGTATTGGACAAATTAAGAACATGCTTGTCGGCACTTTGTCGCTTGTTCCATTTTATACAATAATTTGTATTGCGTACCAAAAATATCAACACCCCTTTTCTGGAGTCCAAAATCATGCAAGTTTTTCAAAACATGAACTCGGAGAGAAAACAGTGATGTACGAACATGATGAACAACCAAAGGTGAACATAAACTGTAAAGCAGGTGATTGAAAAAATTAGGAACAAAACTGTTGGTCAATTCATTAGAAGATGATCGACCAACAGAAGTTCTGGATTTATAATGTTTATGACCATGACTGCGTCTAGATCTTTGGTTGAATAAAAGTCTCCCTCATGCAAAGCTCTGTCCTTAGCTAATTTTGGCTTTCAATTTAGATCATATTCATTGCTCTCTATCAGTTTAAAGCATCTTTGAGTTTATGGTTTTCCAAAAGTTTAGATTTTATCTGCACTGATGAGGCATAACATAAGTTGTCGAAATGGCCATATGCAGAAATTAAATTTGCAGCAAGTTCGGTATTCAGTTATTCATCATATTAATATCACTGCACCTAGGACTGGATAAATCGTATTTTGCTAAATGAATCCCATCAATATATCCTCCAGAATAAGAGATGAAGGAAACGACAGAAACCACTAGATCTGCATCTTTGTTGGACTTAGGTCTTGAATACATCGGCAAACGAATACCGAAGTATTTGACGAAAATTGTCATCTGGAATTTAGGACAAAAGGGACGATTTTAATTTAAAATTAATAATTTCCCCACTGTGAATTTCCCTAATATGGATAGTAGTATTAAAACTTCTCCTTCATTTCGGCAACTCATGTCTCTTATAAAAAAAAATGGAAATTCAGGAATCGAAAGATGCATAAATAAAAAAAATACCGAGGTTACTGTAAATTTTGTTCCTGCATATGCGCATTTCGACAACTTATGTCTCATATGTGCAGATAAAATCATAACAGTTGGAAGTTCATAAATCGAAATACGTGTAAAAACTGATAGAGAACAAATAACCAAAAGATCTAAATACGAAAGCCAAAACAAGCTAAGGAGGGAGCTTTGCATGAGAGAGATACTAAAAAGATAAATTATTGATATGTTGCCGTGAGTTATGATTAAGTTCAGGGAAGAATAATTACCCAAAAGAAATATAACTATTACTATTACTATAACCTATTACTACAACTATTATTAAATGAATTTGAACAAATTATTTTCGGGCAATACTGAAATTTTTGCAACCCTGGCTTCTATATCAGAGGGACATGTTTATTTTACCGGATGATCTTTTTTGGTTAATTTATTTAAATACAAGGTGTATTTGCACCTTACCTGTGGTTTTTTTATTGCTCATGAAAGATTAGGCCGAGAAGGAAAATCGGTAATATAATGTTCACGAATTAACACATTCTTTTGTCGTCGCTGGTGGTGCATTTAAATTAAAATGAAATTGATATCAAGGCATAAGTAAACCTGATAGGGCTTAGGGTATAACGGGTACTTTACAATAAGCCTACAGTTAACTTTTGATCTTTCTCAAATCGTTTACACAACGTGCAAAATACAGATATAATCCTAGTACTGATGACACGTGCATGTTGATTGATAGACAGAGGTTACAAGCAAATATGATAAATAATGCACACAATTATGACAATTTTAATCGGGTAGACTCCTGGTAAGTTCGTCACCAACTGAGTCTGGTCGAGACAGGACGATCTAACAATTATTGTCAACTAAATGATACTTTAAAAGTGTCTGGAATTGACAGATTGTGTTTATTTGAAGGTAATCTCCTGCTGATGTTTATATTTATTTTGAAAAGTTACAAACAATTTATATTAAGATGTCACTCATCTGTTTCAGACTATCCAAACAAAATGTAGAATTCGTCAGACTTGCATTAAAAGCGAACATATTATTTAATCACATATATATTTCGAATGCCATTATTTTACATGATAAAATGAAGTCCCGAAGTAATACCATATGTTAACATTGAGAGTATGTTTACTATCTCGCAGCTATTTTATATGGACTATCCTTTGAATCGATGGAACTTCGTCAGTGCTTATCTCCAATTTGTTCTTCTTCTGAACTTTCCACTAGACAACATGAGGATTTTAGGTAACTGATCCCCGCTATTCTTTACAAAATGTGATTAACATATGAATTTCGAGTACATTTGAAAAAAAATATGAATATGAAAAAGAAAGGAAATGGGGTAAATGTCAAGGAGACAACATCCAATATCCAGGTTAAAACGACCCAAAACAAAGCATCTAGGGGTCACCGTACGGTCTTCAACACAGTGAGGAACCTCACACCATATAGCAAGCCCTAAATGGCCCCAAAAAGCTAAAAAAGTGAATTAATCAATGGAAACAAACCACATCCAATAACCCAAATATCAAGAAACTAAAATTTTATAAGAAGACAAGCTAGGAAGAGGCAATGACCAACATATTCCTGACTTGGGACAGGCGCAAAAATTGCGTTGGGGTTAAACTCGTTTTCTTCGATCCAAACCCTCCCCTATGTGTGGTGAATTGCTAAAAAATTAATACACATAAAGACTCGCAGTAAAAATCAAACTAGAAAAAAGTCCAACTTATCAAGACGAGTACCCTTACAACGAAGTACATAAAACATGAAGACAATACACACAGGTACTGCCTAGAAAAATGCTCGCAGTTACTGACAGCTAGCTAAGGACATAATTTCAGCTGACTATAATATCAAGCCTTCTTACATATGAAACTTCAATTGAAATACTTCTAAATAGATTTGGTATAACAACATCATCAATTATGAAAGAAGAAGAACATGATATTGTGCAATGCCAAATACTGCCCATATGAAAAATTGTTTAAATTTAGTTATGGTATAAAGCATTTAGGAAATGTTCGTAGCGGACCTTTATGTTAAAGGTTTCAGAGGTTTTTCTTAAAATTTTCCAAGTTCAATGATATACTCAAAATGTTGTAAAAGTAAGCATATTCTTAATCAAGTAAATTAAACTCATTAAGGCCAAGATACAGCGGGAACTTCATCAAGAAATCAGACAGCGTTTTCCATATGAAACTTTCTGGTCTTCATTACACTTTTAATGTAATATGCATACGACACGTGCGTTTGTTGATCTTACATTTTCAATGGTGTAAGATTCTATATTTCTGCAATTTTCATGTGTCACTGAACTGGAAATTCAAATTCTTTTGAAGTTGAAATTCTAGGTGATGAAAGGCATTTTTGAAAGACGACTTTAAAATCTGCCAATTTCGATTGTCAATGACATAGTCTGTTATAAAACAAAAATCCCATTCAGAAGATTATGAAAAAAAAATCAAAATTTATTTATTTCAAATTAAGGCCCCATAAGGGATAATAAAGACTACAAAACTACAACCTTGGAGTTCCATAATTAATTTTTATTTGTATAAAAGATATTTATAAAAGATATATAACTAAGCAATGAAGCAATAATGTTGACGATGTCTGTAATACAGACGAAGGAGCGGTCAAATGAATTTTAAATTGCAGACTGTGATGTTTTCATTTACACTATCTAATGTTAGTGTTTCCATTTGTAAACTACAAAAGACGCCAGGGGAATGTGCTCAAGAAAATGTGTGCTGCTTCATTGCATCAATGTTATTACTTCTCGTGTGATATAGGAAAACTACCTGTCTACCGAAAAGAAGAAGCCACCATTTTCACTATCGACCAAGTGCGAATCGACGAGATCATTATGATAGTCAAAACAATATATGCGATTGTTGAAAAAGTCATTATTACTGTCGTAAACATTATTGATTTTATGACAGTAATGATTCCTCTATCGGAATCGCATCTATTGTTTAGACTCTTATAACGATCCCATCGATTCGCACTTGGTCGATAGTGATTTTTGTCGTAAATTTACAAACACAACTGTCAAAAATATAGAAGTGAAATTGATTGCCAGTCAACAAGAAACTCTGAAGGGTGTTGTTTGAAGGATGTACAGCATGTTGTTTCAGACAATTTTGAGCATATGGAAGGCCGACCATTTGTGGAAGACTTTTTACCAATTCAGCAAAGACGTTGTCTTTCAAATGCTGACGGATTCATTATTTTACATTTCTATCATTCGTGTATAAATACATCCACCATAGTGTCTTAAAAATAAAAGATAAGCTTAAATTATAGGTCACCATTTATTGTAAGCTACATGTAGTTCTGCTTTTTTGAATAGAAAAATGACAATTGTAATTGTAAACTGCGTATTTGGGCATTTCAGTTAGCCTTTCGGTTATTCAAATATTCATATTTAAATTACCGGTAGTACAAATTTCCTGCAAGGCCTCAGGCTTCATTATGTTGAGAAATTCAGTACTTGTTAATCTTACTTTATTGGGGGGCTAATTCCACACCCCATTCAGCACCTTTATTCCATTATTTGTATGAAAACGGGTTTCTAGATGGGCTACCTAATAGAAAAAGAAAGAAAACAAACTGGCCAAGTCATTTAATTTCAATTTACGTGATGTTCTTTCAGTGGACAGATCTCGACCAGTTTAGAGAAAATTTATCATTATTAGAAATAATGCAAAAATACGTAGGTAGCATAATATAAACGGTCAATTTTAGATTCTAGGGAGTACTTGTGAAAGACACCGTGACTTTCCGTCTTGTAGCATTCATGTCATCTTGCAATGAGTAATTTCAATATTCATTGTATATAATTTACACATGGGGGTCCCATGAAATTAAAAAAAAAAATTCATAACAGTGAATTTATAGCGGTCAAGACTGTCCGTTTGTGGATGATTTATTCCTCAAATACAGTTCTGAAGGTGATTTTATAAGCCTCAGCCTATTTGCATATAAAACTTTTATTACAAAACTTCGAGCGATTCCATTGAGGTTGGGACTCGTTGTCTGTAGACAAAAATTCTGATGATTGTATAACATTTCAATCCTCTGTACATAAACTATTCATTACAATATATCTGGTGATTGTAAAACTGTCCAAACCTCTGTAGATAAACTATTCATTACACTATATCTGGTGCTTGTAAAACTGTCCAAATCTCTGTAGATAAACTATTCATTACAATATATCTGGTGCCTCNAAAAACTGTCCAAACCTCTGTAGGTAAACTATTCATTACAATATATCTGGTGATTGTAAAACTGTCCAAACCTCTGCAGATAAACTATTCATTACAATATACCTGGTGATTGTAAAACTGTCCTAACCTCTGTAGATAAACTATTCATTACAATATATCTGGTGATTGTAAAACGGTTCAAATCTCTGTAGATAAACTATTCATTACAATATATATGGTGCCTGAAAAACTGTCCAAACCTATGTAGATAAACTATTCATTACAATATATCTGGTGCCTGTAAAAATGTCCAAACCTCTGTAGATAAACTATTCATTACACTATATCTGGTGATTGTAAAACTATCCAGACCTCTGAAGATAAACTATTCACTATAATATATCTGGTGATTGTAAAACTGTCCAGACCTCTGTAGATAAACTATTCATTACAATATATCTGGTGCCTGTCAAACTGTCCAAACCTCTGTAGATTAACTATTCATAACACTATATTTGGTGATTGTAAAACTGTCCAAACCTCTGTACATAAACAATTCATTACAATACATCTGGTGCCTCTAAAACTGTCCAAACTTCTGTAGATTAACTATTCATTACAATATATCTGGTGATTGTAAAACTGTCCAAACCTCTGTACATAAACTATTCATTACAATATATCTGGTGCCTCTAAAACTGTCCAAACTTCTGTAGATAAACTATTCATTACAATATATATGGTGATTGCAAAACTGTCCAAACCTCTGTAGATAAACTATTCATTACAATATAGCTGGTGCCTGTAAAACTGTCCAAATCTCTGTAGATAAACTATTCATTACAATATATCTGGTGCCTCTAAAACTGTCCAAACTTCTGTAGATAAACTATTCATTACAATATATCTGGTGATTGTAAAACTGTCCAAACCTCTGTACATAAACTATTCATTACAATATATCTGGTGATTGTAAAACTGTCCAAACCTCTGTAGATAAACTATTCATTGCAATATATCTGGTTCCTGTAAAACTGTCGAAATTCTGTAGATAAACTATTCATTACAATATATCTGGTGCCTGTAAAACTGTCCAAACCTCTGTAGATAAACTATTCATTTCAATATATCAGGTGCCTGTAAAACTGTCCAAACCTCTGTAGGTAAACTATTCATTACAATATATCTGGTGATTGTAAAACCGTCCAAACCTCTGTAGATAAACTATTCATTACAATATATCTGGTGATTGTAAAACGGTTCAAATCTCTTTAGATGGGGGTAATGACAAAATTACCTAACAGAATTTGCAAGTCCAAAACACAAAAAGACAAACCAGGTGGAAAATAATCCGGAAAAATTGTCGACCGCATTAGTCCCGACTTCGTACATATGTTTCGAAAGAAATAGTGGGTTAAACCGGTTTTTAACCCCCTCCTTTTTCACTTTCCTAATCTGTGTAGATAAAACTTTCATTACAATACAATTGTTGATTGTAAAACGGTCCAACTCTCTGAAGATACAACTTTCATTACAATACATTTGGTGATTGTATAACGGTCCAAACCTCTGTAGATGAAACTTACATTGCAATACAACTGGTGGTTGTATAATGGTCCAAACCTCTGTAGATAAAACTTTCATTACAATACAACTGGTGGTTGTATAATGGTCAAAACCTCTGTAGTTAAAACTTTCATTGCAATACAACTGATGATTGTATAATGGTCCAAACCTCTGAAGATAAAACTTTCATTACAATACAACTGGTGATTGTATAACGGTCCAAACATCTGTAGATAGAACTTTCATTACAATACAACTGGTGATTGTATAACGGTCCAAACCTCTGTAGATAAAACTTTCATTACAATAAAACTGGTGATTGTATGTCCAAATCTTTCATTACAATACAACTGGTGGTTGTATAACGGTTCAAACCTCTGTAGATAAAACTTTCATTACAATACAACTGGTGGTTGTATAACGGTCCAAACCTCTGTAGATAAAACTTTCATTACAATACAACTGGTGATTGTATAATGGTCCAAACCTCTGTAGGTAAAACTTTCATTGCAATACAACTGATGATTATATAATGGTCCAAACCTCAGTAGATAAAACTTTCATTACAATACAACTGGTGATTGTATAACGGTCCAAACCTCTGTAGATAAAACTTTCATTACAATACAACTGGTGATTGTAGAACGGTCCAAACCTCTGTAGATAAAACTTTCATTACAATACAACTGGTGATTGTATAACGGTCCAAACCTCTGTAGATAAAACTTTCATTACAATACAACTGGTGATTGTATAACGGTCAAAACCTCTGTAGATAAAACTTTCATTATAATACAACTGGTGATTGTATAACAGTCCAAACCTGTAGATAAAACTTTCATTACATTACAACTGGTGATTGTATAGCGGTCCAAACCTGTAGATAAAACTTTCATTACAATACAACTGGTGATTGTATAATGGTCCAAACTTCTGTAGATAAACCTTTCATTACAATACAACTGGTGGTTGTATAACGGTTCAAACCTCTGTAGATAAAACTTTCATTATAATACAACTGGTGGTTGTATAACGGTCCAAACCTCTGTAGATAAAACTTTCATTACAATACAACTAGTGATTGTATAATGGTCCAAACCTCTGTAGGTAAAACTTTCATTGCAATACAACTGATGATTATATAATGGTCCAAACCTCTGTAGATAAAACTTTCATTACAATACAACTGGTG
>MJUU01011024.1:40921-57211 GCA_002080025.1 Modiolus philippinarum
AGGTAAAACTTTCATTGCAATACAACTGATGATTATATAATGGTCCAAACCTCTGTAGATAAAACTTTCATTACAATACAACTGGTGATTGTATAACGGTCAAAACCTCTGTAGATAAAACTTTCATTACAATACAACTGGTGATTGTATAATTGTCGAAACCTCTGTCGATAAAACTTTCATTACAATACAACTGGTGATTGTATAACGGTCTAAACCTCTGTAGATAAAACTTTCATTATAATACAACTGGTGATTGTATAACAGTCCAAACCTGTAGAAAAAACTTTCATTACAATACAACCGGGGATTGTATAACGGTCCAAACCTGTAGATCAAACTTTCATTACAATACAACTGGTGATTGTATAACGGTCCAAACTTCTGTAGATAAACCTTTCATTACAATACAACTGGTGATTGTATAACGGTCCAAACCTCTGTATATAAAACTTTCATTACAATACAACTGGTGATTGTATAACAGTCCAAACCTCTGTATATAAAACTTTCTTTATAATACAACTGGTGATTGTATAACAGTCCAAACCTGTAGATAAAACTTTTAGTACAATACAACTGGTGATTGTATAATGGTCCAAACCTCTGTAGATAAAACTTTCATTACAATACAACTGGGGGTTGTATAACAGTCCAAATCTCCGTAGATAAAACTTTCATTATAATACAACTGGTGATTGTATAATAGTCCAAACCTCTGTAGATAAAACTTTCATTACAATGCAACTGGTGATTGTATAACAGTCCAAACCTCCGTAGATAAAACTTTCATTACAATACAACTGGTGATTGTATAACAGTCCAAACCTCTGTAGGTAAACTTTCATTGCAATACAACTGATGATTGTATAACGGTCCAAACCTCCGTAGATAAAACTTTCATTACAATACAACTGGTGATTGTATAACGGTCCAAACCTCTGTAGATAAAACTTTCATTACAATACAACTGGTGACTGTATTACAGTACAAACCTCTGTAGATTGATTTATCGGTAATTTGTATGAATTTCCTTCGATCTACACATACTGATATTCTCAGTATCACCGAACTGGACACTATCACGAAAATGTCGAGTCACTGTGAAGGCGTCACGTGCGGGTTGCAAAGCTGACGTCATGCTCTGTACTTTTTGTCGTGTTCATACGCGTAAGACGTTGAATGAAAAATGCATTTAAATTATTGCAATAAACAATAGATTAACTGTGCTTAAACAGAAATTTCAGCTTATTACAATTTCTTTTAGTGTTCTGTTTTTTTATTTTGTGAATTACCGATAAAAGGAATATAGGAAATTTTGTTTTTGATACGGACTTTATCACGGCGTAACGCATCAAGCTCGCCTTAACGGGCTAACTTGATACTGGCCGTGATAAAGTCCGTATCAAAAACAAAATGTCCTATATTCCATATTGATTGAATGAAATGGGGTTTAACTTCATTTTCAGCAGTATTTCAGCTATCTCATGACGGTCAGTTTTAGTGGTGGAGGAAGCCGGAGTGCCCGGAGAGAACCACCGACCTTGGGCAGGGAACTGGCACACCTTATCACTTATGATTATCAGTCGAGTGCACCCTTTTTTGAAATACAACTGTAATACAAATCTCTGTAGATAAAACTGTTACAACACGTGTTTTAATACCGATCCAACTTTATAACACTTTTTTTATTACACTACATCTGATGGTTGTGTATCCAATTCTGTAGATAAATGGTTTCTTCGTTATGAAAAACAATTCACACACAATTCTGTAAAGTTTGGTTTATTTCGCTGCATTTTTTAAAATGCTTAAGAAAATATGATAAGATATTTGATTGATTGATTTGATTGGACTATATCTATTCAGAGATTTTGTATGTTACATGACACCGAATACATTTCACTATACACAAACTCACAACACAGTCTACAAATTATTATCCCCGCACTTTCGAAGAAAGTTCGGGGATAATGTTATACCCTCCGTCTGTCAGTCCGTCCGTCCGTCACATTTTTCTTGTGACTCAAACTCCTCCTACATTTTTGGATTTAGGGATTCAATTTTGTTGTAGAATTGTCAAACCCGGCCATCAGCCTGGATCCGCCAATTTTTCTCAGTTGATTTTCTTTTTAGTAACTTTTAATCACTATTCCTTTCTTTGTGAAAAATTATTTTCCTGTTACGTATGTAAATTTGTACGACATTGTACGACGATGTTTTGTTCATAACCACGTTATTACTATTTGTAGTAAAACGTACATTCCATCATTTAATTGCTATGGTCAGAATACACGATTGGTTGTGTACATAATTTGCTACCAATGAAAATGATTGTAACAACTTTGAAAGAGTTTTGTTGAGTACGTGAATAATTTGTTTACGTGTTTGTGCAAAACATGTCAACGCTAAGCTTGAATGCAGCTCATTGTATTGATATAGAATCAATCAATGAATCAGTCAAAAAATCAACGCATTTGATTGGTCAAGAAGATCAGGTAGGGACATATTTATTGAATGTTGATTTATACTCGCAAGGAATAACTACACTAGTGCACTTTATTCCGTCGGATATTATTCACTAGGGTATTTTGGTTGAAGATTAAAAACCCTAGGGTAGTTTTGTCGAGTACTTATAATGCTTGGTTATGTATTCAGGAATAATAATAAATGTTTGTGTCCGAATAAAGCAACTAAAGAACTAGGGAAAACTCTTAAAAGCTGAAAAAGAAACACTGCAGTCTTAATGTTAGAAAGTATTATTTTACAAACAGAGTAGTTGAAGTTTGGAATAGCTTACCAGACAGGTCCGTGTAACACTTAACAATTTAAAATTCTTAAACTTTTTGAAATTTTAATATTTTAAAAGTTTGGCCAAAAATCTAAAATATCAAAATTTCAAAATGAAGAAAAAGTTTAAAATTTTGAAATTTGACCAAGTGATTAAAATTTGAAAATTTAGCAATTTTACCTGTTTTGGATGTTTGGTCAACTTCGAAATTTTTAATCTGAGCTTTTATTTTTGATTATTTCGATTTTTAAAAATTAAGATTTTTGACTAAAAATACTAAACTAATCACTGACAGAATACTGTGAATCGACTAGATTTATTTCCGGCATACGATCTATAGGCTCATGCTTATCAATACTCAGTATGACCCGTTTTTTTACCCGGTACGTATGAAGTTTAGTTCAGTTATAACTTTGAGTTAAGTAAGACGGGAGTGTCGAGTATGACAGCTATAGCGTTCCATAGTCGAGGTGGACAGGGGACATATGGACTAATTTAAATTTGTGTGTATGTTATCTCTGTGTAGGTTTGCATTCTTATAAAAATATTATGCATCTAGATGAAAAAAGTATATATGAAGATATATACACAGTTGACGTCGATTCTGTCCTTTGAAGGAATGCGGCAACCCGGGAGTAAGAAAGGGAACGTTGATGAAAGGGGATGGGAACCGAAGATAGCAGAAAAGGGAAACATGTAATCAATTATGGTTGCGTAGTACTTTAGAGTAAAGAAGAACTTAGTTATTACTTTGATGAACCAAAGTTATAGAAAAAAAAGGTATGGAGTAAATGCATAATCGACAAAGCAGAGACAAGTCTTTACAAATACTTGTTAACATCAAACAATGGAACAACACTTTTATTGTCTTTCTTCATCATGCAGTCACCACGAGGCCTTCAACTATGAGCTTTGCTCTTTGACAACTATATATTACAACGGCAGTATAGTGGAGCAACGAAATTGAAAACGGCGTCTAGTTAAGGATTTTAATCAACCCACCTAACATCAGGCTATATTATACATTATTAGAAAGGTCATTTTGTACTCTATCCGTTTTCACCGTTCGTCGAATGTGGAACTGGGAACGATTTTTTTAAATGAAGGTAAAAGGTCAAACTTTGAAAATTCTTGTAAACTCATTTCAGTCACTTTTCAGCCATTAATTTTCTGGAAATTTACCAAAATTGGAATTTAATACTTTTGAAATCCAAATAACTAAATACCGAAATTACCGTGAATTTAAATTCCACCAAATGGTGAAAATCTTTGTCCTAAACAAAACAAACTATGAAAGTATGGTTGCTAGGTAGAATTCCAAAAAAAAAAAGAAATAAAAATAAGTGGTCTTTGAGCCTTTCAGGAAATATACCAAATTTGGAATCAAATATTTTTGAAATCCAACTGATGAAAATGTTTGTCCTAAATTAAAGAAACTATTTAAGTATGGTTGCTAGGTAGAATTAAAAAAAATAAGTGGTCTTTGAGACTTTCAGGAAATTAACCAAGATTGAAATCAAATATTTTTAAATCTATTTTGTAATGTCCGATAACCGCGGAAACTAGCCGTACTCAATATGGAGAACTTCTATTACGTTTACGTTGCTACGGCATCTCTGTTGTATTTGATGTCAGCCGTTATTAAAAAGTATTGTCGAACTTCTGACTGAGTTTCTTACGATGTTTCAATGGCTCGACATTCAGATAAGAAATAATCAACGGAATGGATATAGAAAACGAAATTGGATGACGATAAAGTTTGACTAAGAACCAAAGAACGAAAATGGACCGAGGAGAACCGCAACGTATCACAGTGATAACGGAGACGAGGAATTTGAGGACTTTACCGTTTGTACAAGGTGATGATCCTTTAAGGCAAACAATGGGAAGAATGGATTGAAGGTCTTGAAAGAGAATTCAGATACTTTAGAATAGCAGAACCTATAGACAAGAAAGATGCATTATTAATATATGGAGGAAAAGAAATTGTCAGGTTAGAAAAAAGCTTGAAAAATGAAAGAACAGAAGAATTAGATCAATATAATGTATTGAAAAACAAATTAGATAAATATTTCCTTCCAAAGAAAAACAAGCATCATACAAGATATACATTTTTAAGAATGAAGCAAGAGAGAGGAGAAACAATAGGAAGTTGTGTATCTAGGTTAAGAGAAAAGGCAAATGATTTTGAATTTGGAGATACAACCTAAGAAAGAATATTAGAACAATGCATTCAAACTGTTGATAACAAGGAATTAATTAGAAAGGCAATTAGTAAAGGATGGGAATTGGACAAGTTTATTGAGGAAGCTACACAAATAGAAGGCACAAATCTTCAGATGAAAGAAATGAAAATTGATGATCACAATGTTGTATATAAAGTAGGAAACAACAATGGTGGAAAACTAAACTATAGAAAGAGATTAACAGGAAGAAATCAACGAACACCAGATACTGCATGTACATACTGCGGGTTTTTATCACGAATTAGAAGGTGTCCAGCATATGGGAAGGAGTGTAAATCTTTTGGAAAAATGAACTATTTTGAATCAATGTGCAGATTTCGAAACAAGAATGTTATTCAACAAAATAAAAGAGAAATGACTCACAGGAAAGACAAAGGGAATATAAGAAAAACGGTTGAAAGCAATACTAGTGATGAATCTGATCAAAATGATTACAGTGATAAAGATGATTACTTTGCAGGCTCCAACAGACATATTGCCAAGATTGGAAAAGTAAGGGCAGTAAAGGCAGTAAGAAGAACAAAGGATGATCAGAAAACTGTGAAAATTCATTTAAGAGATATCGAAATTAAGGTAGAACCCGATAGTGGCGCAGATGTAAACATTATGGACGAGTATCATTTTGACAATCTAAGGAAGTTATCAGAGAATAAACTGATATTAGAAAGAAGCAGGACAGAGCTAAGTACTCTTCAAAGTTCTCCTCCAGTCAAAAGAGAATTCAAAAATGTAGTTCGAAACGAAACGTGTGGTATAGTTACAAAATTCATAGTCATAAAAGGCAGGATAAATTCACCACCATTGCTTAGCAAAACAACACTCTTGGAATTATGAATGATGCAGATACGACCTGATGGATCATTTGTCAAACAAAGCAACCTCAGAGTTGTAAGTGAAAATTCAAAACCAGATATGATGGCAGTTGCAGAAATGAGAAAAACAGAAATAACTAGAATTTTGGATGAATTTGAAAGTGTTTTTCAAGGAATTTGGAAGATAAGAGACAATACAAATGACAATGAACTATACGTAAGTTTTAATATGAAACCAGGTGTTCTACCCGTTGCTCAGAAACCAAGACAAATACCGTATTTTTTGCAAAAACCATTAAAACAATGGTTAGATGAAGGAGCGAAAGCAGACATTTTTGAAGTTGTTCAACCAGGAACACCTGTACAGTGGTGTTCTCCGTTAGTTGTCGTACCTAAACCAAAGTTCTGTAAAGTAGACCAAGACAAATTAGAGTCACACATGATAAGAGCATGTATTGACATGAGAATTCCAAACAAGTCTATGGAGAGAAACAGGATAACCCAGAGTCCAGTTGTAGACGATTTCATTTATAAATTTCACAAATGCAAAGTATTTTCAAAGATGGACTTAAGGTAGGGGTATCACCAGCTTATGTTAGACCCTGATTCTAGAGCAATTGCAACTTTTAGCACACCATGGGGTAATATGAGACCAAGAAGACTAATATTTGGAGCCAAATGCTCACAGGACTTGTTGACGAACAAATGTATAGGATATTCGGAGATATACCCAACTGTATGAACCAAAGAGACGATATACTCATTGGCGGAACAAACATAGATGAACACAATGAAACTTTGAAGAAGGTGTTAAAAAGAGCACAAGACTTTGGAATAACCCTGAATAGAGAAAAGTGTGAATTTGGCGTTGAAGAGCTAGAATTTTATGGCTATAAATTCACAAAAGATGGATTAAAACCAACACATGACAAAGTTAGCACCAGAATCAAAGGAAGAAGTAAGAAGTTTTCTAGGAATGATTGGATACCTCTCAAAATTTATTCCAAGATATGCATTGCTTACAGCGCCACTAAGAAAATAAACTCACAAAGACACTCAGTTTAAGTGGGGAAATGAAGAGAGTCAAGCATTTGAAAAAATGAAAGATAGCATCACGAATGAGAGTACTATGACATTTTTCAACCCAACAAGACCAATAGTGCTTCGCTGTGAGGCGAGTTTTAACGAAGGATTATCTGCCGGTCTATTTCAACAAACTGACAAAGGACTGCAACCCCTACATTTTATTAGTCGGTCAATGTCTGATACAGAGAAAAGATACAGTCAAACTGAAAAGGGTGAATTATCAATAAGATGGGCAAAGAACAGATTCAGTCTCTACCTACTAGGTGCTCCAAGATTCAAGTAATCACTGCCCATAAACCTCTTATACCCATGTTCAATAAAACAAACATAAAATTGCCACCACGTATAGAAAAATGGGTAATGGATATGCAGGATGTCGATTTCAAAATAGTTTACGAGCCAGGAAAAGATGAAGCAGACCCATTAGACTTTCTGTCAAGACACCCTTTACCCGAAAGAGAAAATGATGGAACAGAGAGTGTGATTAAATCTGTAATTTGCAATGAGCATGCAGTTATACTGGAAAGGATGAGCAGCTGATGAAATTAAAAGAACGTATATTGAAAGGTGACAGAGAAAAGAACAAGAAAGACATACACATTTCTCCTTATTACCATATCAGAAATGAACTATATGTGGCAGAGGGACTCGTATTTAGACTGAATCAAATTGTGGTACCTAGTAAGTCACAGCAAAAAGTAATTACGGCAGCTCATAACATGGGTAACAAAACAGATGCTAAGAAAGAAATACTGGTTTCCAACTATGAACGCAATGGTTGAAGAAATTATGAAACAATGTTTCGAATGTCAAGTAACGACAAAACAACAAAAGAGTGAACCTTTGAAAATGACAACAATACCAGAAAAACCATGGGACGTAGTATCAGTCGATTTCGGAGGACCGTACCCAGATGGACATTATAATCTTGTAGTTATAGAACTCGATATCCTGAAGTTGAAAACTCATATACAACTGCATGCACACAAACAAAGGAGAAGTTAAAAAAAATATTTGCTACACATGGAATTCCGAGGAGATCGGAAAGTGATAACGGACCACCATTTAACTCTGCAAATTTTGCAATATTTGCCAGTGAACAGAACAAATTGCATATTTGCAAAACAATGATAGTGCAATAGCCATACAGGAAATGTTAATAGGATATCGCTCAACACCACACCCCGCAACTGGTGTATCACCTTATGAGGCACTTATGAGAAGACAAGTAAGAACAAAACTTGGATATATTCCTAGGACAGATTGTGATGAGGAGAGAAATACCGACAGAGAAATGAATGAAAGAGACAAAATTTACAAAGATAAAATCAAACATAAAGCCGAGAACAAAAACACAAAACGCATAACTTCAATGTGGGAGATTATGTTCTGTTGGAACAAAATAAGAAAAAGTGGTCAACAGCATATGAACCAGCTTTCTACATTGTATTCGTGATAAATGGATCAACCATTGGAGCTCGCAGAGTGTCAGATGGAAGGGAAATACAAAGAGATGCAAGTAAATTCAAAGGTGCAAATGCTCTTATAAAGAAGGGTGAAGAAGAGTATGCCCCTCCCGCAAGACAGGCGCGGGAGGAGACGGACTGGAGGGAATATCTTCTAAGAAATACGGAATGCAAGGAAAACAGGGATTTAGTGCAAAATACTGAAGCAATTGACAATGACAATTATCAAACAACTAACCATGAACAAAAACTAAGCAGCAGACTTCAAAGAGAGCGTAAAACACCACAATATTTTAGTGACTATGTAATGTGGGTTTAAGTATATACAGAGAACTATAGACATTTTTAAAAGATATCAGAAGACATTATTAATTTCATTTTCTTTATTTACTTATTTCAAGCTATCTTCTATTTCATTTCTTCAAAGTTAAAGAGGAATGTAATATCCGATAATCGCGGGAACTAGCCGTACTCACTATGGAGAACTCTTCTATTACGTTTACGTTGCTACGGCATCTCTGTTGTATTTGATGCCAGCCATTATTAAAAAGTATTGTCGAACTTCTGACTGAGTTTCTTACGATGTTTCATATTTAATAAAAATATTTGTCCTATACGAAAAAACTTTTTTCAGTATGGTTGCTAGGTGGAATTCCAAAGACTAAGTGGTCTTTGAGAATTGCAGGTAATTTACCCAAATTGGAATCAAATATTTTTGAAATCTCATTGCTAAAAATGTTTCTCATATTTGAAACAAAACTTTCTTCGAAAGTGCGGGGATAAAAAAAAATTGGTGAAAATGGTCAATAACACCTACACAGGTGTTTGGATTTTCTTCAAAATTTCAGAGTATATAATATGTAGATCTTGATATGCTGAATATTTTTCCAATTTACACTCTACCTCTATCTGTTACAGTTTTTGAAATAAAAAAAAATAAAAAATTCATAAATTTTGAAAAATTTACGGAAAAGGGCTGTAACTCTGTGACGGGGTTTCCGATTTTCTTCAAAATTGCAGGGCAGATAGATCTCGGCATTCCGAACAATTTTATCTCAGTCAGATTTTTGATTTCTTCCGTAAACTGATGTTTTCCGTTTAAGACAGCCCATAGAAGACAGGGTCGCGTGAAGCTGTCTTACACGGGTAAATGTCAAATCAAACGTTGCGATTTGTTCGACGTCACAATTGTTACCACAATAGACTCTATTGATGATTTGACGTCACAATTGAGAACTCATCAAGAAATGGCAAAATTTAATTTCGATCGGGTTGATCGTTGTATTTTACGGAAGAAATATTTTCTTACATTCGACCAAAATTAAAGATCGGGATATCTTCGACTCGTGTAAGAAATTCTACGTCTTTTACCCTCGTTTCACTCTGAAAAAGACGGAATTTCTCACACTCGTGGAATATATCCCTTATCTTTAATATGGTCTCGTATAGGAACCTATTATTCTGCAGTAGTTAATGAGTTATTTGCCAAAAACAGCAATTTACCCCTATGTTCTATTTTTAGTAACAACGGCCATGTTGTTTGGTCCTCGGGCTAACCGAACACATCTTTTAAGCTACATACACTGGTGATGACCCAGGCCAAGTTTAGATTAAATTGGCCAGTGGTTTCAGAGGAGAAGATTTTGAAAAAATGTTTACGACGGACGGACGGACAACGGGCGCCAAGTGATGGCAAAATCTCACCCTGGCATAGCCAAGTGAGCGAAAAAGACGGATCATACTGATTATTGATAATCATGAGCCTATAGATCGTATGCCGCAAATAAATCTATTAGTTTCACAGTATTCGGTCAGTGATTTTCGTTAGTTTTGTATTTTTAGTCAAAAATCGAAAACTCTAATTTTTAAAAAGCGAAATAATAAAAAAACGAAGTTCAGAGTTTGACCATACATCCAAAAATGGAATCTTTTTTAAATTTTAGAATTATAATCATTTGGTCAAATTTTCAAAATTTTAAACTTTTTCTTCATTTTGAAATTTTGATATTTTAGATTTTTGGTCAAAATTTTATAATTTAAAATTTCAAATAGTTTTAGAATTTTAAATTGTTACACGGACCCAGAGGCGGTTATTACAGCAAAAACTGTAAAACAGTTCGAAATAAATCTAGATAAACTCTGGGAACACCAAAACATCAAATACGATTTCAAAGCCAATCTAGACTTAAAACAAAGAAAGACCGGAAGTGACCAACAGTCAGAACAAATAGTGAATGAACAAGTAACGCCAATAATCCAGACTCACTACGATCACTCCATTAACGAAGAAGGAGAGAATCGGATACGGAGAGGGATTGAATTATTCGAGTTAATGAACAAGAGGTGGATAGATGGTTGATGAAATTGATGAAACCAGCGTCCACAGATGATCCAATCCTATCCTAATTAGATTTAGAATAAAGACCCTGTTACACAACGATATAAAGACACATTGTAGAAACAAAAATTTCGTGTCTTCTTAAAACATTGTACAAACAATGTCATACATAACACACATTGTCATAAAATACGGTGTACAAGTCATGTAAAATAACAATAAATAAACAATGTCATATAAAAACATATTGCAGAAACAATAATATCTAAAACACAGTTTAGAAACAAAAAAATGCCATATCATTACACAGTATACGACAATGTCATGTAAAAGTACAGAAAGAAACAATTTTATGTTAAAACATGCCATGTCTTTTATTGCAGTGTGGAGTTGGTAAAACAATTCCCCATGGTAGAGATGTATGCTCTCTATTTTTTTTAGATATGGTGTACTTGTACATGAGATAATATCTCATGTGTACACTTTGTTCAATTACTATTATCTAAATTTATGTAAATTCTAAAACCGAAGGATTAACTCCCACCATCGTAGTTCGGTCCTTAGCTATATTTGATATAACTGATTATTCGGATTTCGTTTGGTTTTATGCATTTTAACATTTTTTGAAATTATTGATTTCCTTTGTTTGGGTTCTAGTGCTGCTGATGAGGAATAAATTTCCGAAATGGCAATACAGCTCATTAAAATTGTTGCAGTTGGAGTTAACATATGTGTTATGGTCTCATGTTCATTTACTCCATATCCTTTCGTAAAATATTTAATACAGGAGTTTGTCTTTTATTGCAGTGTNGAGTTGGTAAAACAATTCCCCGTGGTAGAGATGTATGCTCTCTATTTTTCTTAGATATGGTGTACTTGTACATGAGATAATATCTCATGTGTACACTTTGTTCAATTACTACATGTATTATCTAAATTTATGTAAATATTAACTCCCACCATCGTAGTTCGGTCCTTAGCTATATTTGATATAACTGATTATTCGGATTTCGTTTGGTTTTATGCATTTTAACATTTTTTGAAATGTTTGGGTTCTAGTGCTGCTGATGAGGAATAAATTTCCGAAATGGCCATACAGCTCATTAAAATTGTTGCAGTTGGAGTTAACATATGTGTTATGGTCTCATGTTCATTTACTCCATATCCTTTCGTAAAATATGCCATGCATTATATAGAAAGAAAACTGTCATATAAAATAACAATGTCATATAATTCCAAAATGTAATTGTAACGTTCATTTTCATTGGTTAACGTCATGAATAGCAAACGGAAATATTTTCGATATTTCTGTTTGCCCATGAATCCGCTACACTAAAATATAGTGCAGCAAATAAAGACGTCTTTAACATGGATCACGCAGTTTTTAACGTACAAAATTGGAATTATAAGGATTAAACACTGATTTTTAGGAAATTATGTATATATAAACTCCGGCAGCTCACTCACAAACTTTACATAAAGTCCTTCGGACTTTATTCAGTTTGTGAGTGAGCTGCCGGAGTTTATACATAGATAATTTCCTAAAAATCAGTGTTTAATCCTATAATAACAAACCACAGTGTAGAAACAATGTCATGTAAAATATAAAGATTTTTACGGTGTAATGATATTATACAGTTACTGTCTTTTGTTGAGGTAAATGTGCAGTGTTATTGACTTTTGGGAAAACAGATATTCACCGAGCCGCATGGCGAGGTGAATATCTGTTTTCCCAAAAGTCAATAACACTGCACATTTACCGAAACTAAAGACAGTAACTGTTTTATTCTATTATCCGATAAATACATAATAATTCTTTAGTTATCATGTATTATACCATACACCTAGAAATTTTCTATGGGTGACTTTGGACATTACATAAGATAAATGAAATATATACTTTTGAAAAAAATATTTTGTGGATAAGTAGAACAATAAATATATTTTAATTATAATCTTTACTCTCAGATATTCTCAGATTCTAGCTAACACTGAGTTTTCAACTTTTGACTTGCAGGAAATGTACATGTAAATCATATTGATAGAACTATACGTTATTTGTTTTCAAAGGAAATTTGAGATCCAAAATAATATGAAGTGAATGAACTCAGTACTTGAAAAGTATTTGCTTGTAAATCGAAAAAAGGTTTGATATGTTCTGTGATACTAGTATGTGCCTTTTTCAAAGAACGATCAGTGTTATTTGCAACCTTTTAGTTATACTAGTATTTAGTAACCAATAAGATTTTTGAATTATTCTGCTGTCGCCATTTAGTTGTTCTGACGAGGCTTTAAACAACAGATGTTCGTTAAAAGAGTCAGCTTCGTCATTTATCTTTTTTCCGATTGTTCCACACTGGTGGGAGGATGTGGAGAAGGGAGGGGATTGACATTTTTATGCAACCAGCGAACGTTCTTTAAAAACTTTAATCAAAAAAATATTTTTTTATCCGTAATAATGGATCTGTATAATGTGCGACGATTTTGCGATATGTGTTGTCGACATCCGAACCGTAGTGAGATTTTTTCCCAAAATATTGTGTGAACGACTTTACCAGTGTTCCGCTGGCTTTTTAAGTATTTTAAGTGTCTTGCGTTTTCCATATTTGTTCCATTTTCCGCTGATCAATACAAGCGAATCGTCTTTTCTTTAGATGTAGCCATTCTGTTTCTAGTGATGCCGATGACGTTGTCACGCGACAATGTTACATAGCAATATGATTGGACGATATAAAAACGGGATTTCCCTTTTTCTAAAAATATGTCGCACGTGACGTTTCCCGCGGTGAATATCCTTTAAAAGACATTCATTTAAAAGACAGAAATCATCGATTATTTAGGACAAAACAATTATTCTTTAAATAAAGTCTTTAAAGAACCTTCTCTTGTTACATTAAAATGTCAATTCACTCCCTTCTTCACATTCTCCCACCAGTGACGAACAATGGAAAAATGGAAAAAAGCCGAAAACTCAGTGTTAGCTAGAATCTGTAAATTTCTGACAGTAAAGATAATAATAATGTTATATTTATTGTTTTACATATCCTCAAAATATTTTTTGAAAAGTATATATTTCATTTATTTTATGCAATGTCTAAAGCCTCTTTAATTCGACACCCATAGAAAATTTCTAGGTGTATAGTATAATACATAATAAAAAGAATTATTATGCATTTATCGGATAATAGAATAAAACAGTTACTGTCTTTAGTTTCGGTAAATATGCAGTGTTATTGACTTTTGGGAAAACAGATATTCACCTCGCCATGCGGTTCGATGAATATCTGTTTCCCCAAAAGTCAATAACACTGCACATTTGCCTCAACAAAAGACAGTAACTGTATAATATTAAAATCAAGAATACGGAAAAACAAGTCCTTGGGAAAATAACTAGAGGCTCAGAGACTGACAAACTGCTTCAAAGCAGATGATGAAAGTGATGTTTTTCCCACATATGGCCATGTTTTTGTCAAATCTAATGGAAATCAGGACTTATCATTCCAGTTTTGTTTAATCAAATTTACTTAAATGGTTCAAGAGCATATGATGAAAATTATGTTTTTCCAAAGTGGCTTATGTTAAACTATACGGCCATGTTTTATCATATCCAAGCCAAATGGGAAATAATTGTAAATGGCCTTTTAAAGATTCCTGTCAAGCTTGGTTGAGTTTGCTTAAGGGGTATCGGAGGAGATTATCATTTATGATTTTCTCCTAGGACCAATGATAGACGATGTTCCGCGCTGCCGGTGTTATATTGCCATTTTCCCCCATGCCGGGGGAAAAACTGGATCGATCCAATTTTCCCCCCTAGAAAATTTTGGATCAGAGCCGTTTCCCCCCGGAAAAACTGGAATATATGTACATATTGCCGTTTTTCCCCCATGCCAAAATTTCCCCCTTCATTTGAATTTAAATGATCATGTCCATGCTTCAGAAAAAAAAATCGTACATATGTCTTTATGAAATGTTTTATTGCAAAAAATATTTAAGGACTAACCATTCTGTGATTGCTAAACATCAGCTAATTTGCGGATCAAGAGGTATATCCGTGGGTCTGACCCGCTTTTTAGCTCGCCTGGCTTTTGCAACCACTTGGTGTCCGTCGGCCGTCCGTCCGTCCGTCCTTCATTAGCTCACTTTAAAAAATCGTGAAACCGCCTGGCCAAATGGATCAAAACTTCAACTGAATAATTACTAGGGTATATATTTTCAAATTTGTCATTTCTTTGTCTCAGGTCAAACAACATGGCTGTCGTTGCTAAAAAAGAACAGAGAGGCTGATTGTAGTTTTTGGCAAACAACTCAAAAGCCTTAACACTGACTCGTGTATAAAAGATCAGCATGCCTAGCAGACACGTTAAGTTTCTCAGATTAAGTCCATTTCTCAATAACTTAAGTGCATGGTACATGAATGTCAATGATATAAAGTATATCTTAGGTAGTACATGTCAGCCTGGCATATAAATTTTGTCATTGACCTCAATTCATAGTCTTTAACTTTAATTTTAAACAACAGTTTTCCTTATTGACTATGCAGTCCGTATTAACAGTAGCTGCTTTTGTGCAGTTAAATTTGAATATCTGATATAGAAGCTGAAAATGCAGATATTTTAAATATTTCTATTCGAAAATAATTTGTAAGAGCACATAATTGCACAGCTTCACAAATAAATACAAAGCATGAGGAACATCGATTGTCACATGATCTTTTTCTTGCTGTAGACTTTCAGGAATTTGTTGTAAGCCATTGAGTTGAACAATATATTGTGATGCAATGATAATGATTTTCATACCTAAAATTCATTAAAGAATATGTAGTGAAATTATGTAAATATTTGATCTATTACACTAAAATGACACATGTTTAAGATAAATTCATCAACTGAAACGAAGTTCAGCAAATGACTTAAGTATTTTACAAGTTGCAGGTAATTTTGGGGCTAATTTTGTACAAATTAAAATTTGTATATTAATTTGTACAAAGTGAAAAAAAAAACAAATTAAAATTTGTACAGAATTTTTGAACAAAATATATTTTTTTTTCAAAATTACAACTAATACATACAAGGATAATACACAAAAAAAAAAAAGAATAAGGGCGAAACAGCTTTTTCATTAAAAGTGAAGAAAAAAAAATGCGCCGAAGAGAACGTCGCGAAGATTATCGATGACGTCGGGGGAAAAACTGGCTCATGTCATCATTGAGGGGAAGAACTGGACTGGTCCAGTTTTTCCCCCGTAAATTTGTTGGGGGAAAAATTGGATCATGCCAGTTTTTCCGGGGGGGAAATTGGGATCGATCCAGAATTTCCCCCTGGAAAGACTAGCATGGGGGAAAAATGGCAATATGACACCGGCCAAATGTTTTTGTCGGAACGAAATCAGCAAGTTTTGTAAAAGACCTTCCCTGCATCATTTTACTACAGTTAAACTAAATTTGCTTCAATACGGTTTCAGAGCAGATGATGAAAAAAAATGTTTTTTTTCTCATGAGGGTAACAAAATTCTGCACTGGCGGTCATTTCCATTCAATGGGGGGGGGGGGGAA
>MJUU01011024.1:57228-79211 GCA_002080025.1 Modiolus philippinarum
GGAACGAAATGAGCAATTACTGGAACGAAATGAGCAATTATTGTACTGGGCCTTCTATACAACATTCCTGGCAAGTTTGGTTGAGTTTCAAAAGGAAATGATCAAAATATGGTTTTGCCATACAAAGCCAGTGCTAAACTATGTCATCGCACTGTCGGTCATTCTTCGCACTGTCGGTCACGTTTTCTGTCGAATCGAAAATCGAAATTACCATTCTTTTTAAAGAACGGGCCCTTGGTCATTCAAGTTCAGTTTATAATTAAGAAGTATGACCATTTAGGCGTAAATTAAGCCATTACAGTCAAAATATGCTCAAATGTTGTCGAAAACCGTGTAAGGTGATGCACCTGCTATGTGCACTTCTCGGGAATAAAATTAATGTTCTGGAACAAAAACCAACAAAAAATATGTCAAAATTGCAAGTTTGGTGACTGATTCTTTTATCAAAGAATGTGAAAATGCATTGTAATTTATTTTGTGATAGTGTATAATACATGACCTAATCAAACAGTGTTGGAGAAGATTTGATGCAAAATCGGAATACTTCAATGAAATAAATTCAGGAGCCAAACCTTTTTGCTTCAATAGTTTTTCTCATCTATGGCCATGTTTTTGGTCAAATCTGAAGGAACGCAGGACTTTCATATATCATTCCACTTTACAAACCTAGTATAAATAAATTTTCTTCGATAGTTTCATAGCAGATGATGAAATTTTGATTAAAAAGATGTTTTCCTATAGGATATATGTTCTGCTTTGGCGACAAGGTTTTGTCAGATCGGAAGGAAATGGGCAATCTCTTTAATGCTGACTGACAGACGAACGACGATGGACGTCAAGAGATGGCAATAGCTCACACTGATTTTTATGATAGTGTATAATACATGACCTAATCAAACAGTGTTGGAGAAGATTTGATGCAAAATCGGAATGCTTCAATGAAATAAATTCAGGAGCCAAACCTTTTTGCTTCAATAGTTTTTCCCATCTATGGCCATGTTTTTGGTCAAATCTGAAGGAACTCAGGACTTTCATATATCATTCCAGTTTACAAACCTAGTATAAATAAATTTGCTTCGATAGTTTCATAGCAGATGATGAAATTTTGATTAAAAAAACGTTTTTCCATTAGGATCCAGTCTTAAACTATATGTTCTGCTTTAATTTGGTTACAATGTTTTGTCGGATCGGCAGGAAATGGGCAATCTCTTTAATGCTGACTGACAGACGAACGACGACGGACGTCTCACTGAAACATTTTGGCTATTTCAAAATGTATATAATAGATGTTTCATTTTTTGCTTGATTTTGGAGTAGTTTTACGGGTATTTCCGGGTAACTTTCGTCATTGTTTATGTGTTTCGAGGTATGATTGGGTGCTCGGGGTAAATCTATGGACCAATGATCATAGTAGTACAAATGGCCATTTTGAAAACTTTTTCAAATAATACATTTTGAAGACGTTTAAGAGCTAACAAATAACAATTTACACGGCGGCCTAATTACTTCGGGAGGTAACATTTCGTAACCCGAGGACGCGATGATCGACACATAAAAAATAGAATCACTAACAAGTACTGTATTTTCAGTGCATGCATATTTTAAATGAAAAGATTATCAAATCAAAAAATCTTCCATTGCATTGGCCGCAAAGCAGGATATTTCCTGTTAGGATTTTGGCGCTTTTTCGTATATATTTGGTTAATTGTCTTCAAAATGTCTGCACCGAATAGTTGGCCATCTGCATATATTAATGATATTTACAATAGCTTTATTATTTTATTATTTTGTTATTTTTTACCACTGTGCCGATACCAGACCAGTGGACTGTTCGTGCAGGGTGTTCACCAAAGACACCAACCCAGTAGCCATTACTTCAATGCAGGCTCGAAATGGATTTTTTTTTTTTTGGAAACCTTAACTATAAAAGTAAGGAGTATCTTCTTTCTGTATAGCGCTGTCTTTAGCTGATTTTAGATTGTCATTTATATTTTCAGTGGTGGATTAAGGGGCCTCAGGTTGGCGGCCCCTCCCTTAAGTTGGAAAATGTTTAAAATTCCAAGGGGTTTTCGGAAAATTTGGTTTCGCCCCACCCTTTTTGAAAAATTATGGGTCGGGCCCCCTCTTAGCAGAAAGTCTGGATCCGCCACTGTTTTTGATTGGATAGAAATCCAACAGCACTGTTGTCATGGCTCGGACCTATACAAACTATGCTAGTTGATAAAGTATTTTTTGTATGGCGGAACCAGAGGGGTTCCGGGAATGGAACCCATTTTTCTGGAAAAATTAAAATTTCGTGCAAAATGTATAGTTGACCACAAACCGGGACCATAAAATGGCAAAAAGTAGCTGGAACACCCCCTCCTTATTTTCAGGAACCTCGCTGTAACCCCCTTCTGCGAGAACTGGATCCACCGATGGCAGCATCAGAAAAAGATAACCTGAGTCATATCTTATTATTTTCTAGGGAAGGGGAGAAATCTAACAGTTTGCAAATATCAGTTTTCCGGCCACCTACGCGTCTATGGAAAACTTTCAACATTTACCCACTCCCCTCACACATCCACCCACTCTGAAGGAACCCTGGGATATAGAAATAGGACCCAGTATTCCAGGCTGCGGGGTACAATCCCTCCAAAACTGGATGTCCGTGGTTGTGCGGGATGAATAAATACACAACCCATCTTTCGGATGAGTCTAGTCTTTCGGATTGGATGTAAACTCAGGTCCACGTGTGGGAAGAAATCATCGGCCACGCTTCCTGCACGTTATAGAACCCTTGTAGCAAGCCCTTTTGAGTGGTCCGTAGGTGATTGGCTACAAGGATAAATTCACCGCCCCTTTCGATTTCACCCTACTTCTCCGGTGGCAGTCAGAATTTCCCGTCCCATGATTCTTCCCACACCCCAAAGTGTTTATTTATTAACAAACTTGTTCTCGTCTTGATAAAGCTGAAATATTGCTCAGTAGACGTCAAAAACAATATTCAATCAATCACACATCCACCCGAACACTCCTTTATCATGTCACTCTTTAAAGGGAAATATAAAGAAAATACGGGCAAGTATTTGTTAAACTCTGAAATAAGAAAATATTTATTTTCCGGTTTTTCAGCGGAGGCGCATGTTTTACATACTGAATACAGAGTCATACTAAAATATACATTGTTATACAGTGTATATTGCAATGTACTTTTTGTATATAATAACAAAATTCGATAATGTGTAATTATTTATATCTGTTTTATTATATTATATATTTTTTAAAATAGTTATTGGTGTTTTCAGCACAGACATATCTTTATTTCAGTGACATTTTTCATTTTCGCTTCTTCTTCTTCTTCTTCCACTACGGAGTTGAACTCATCTACGCTTGCCTCAAATAATTTATAAACTCGACCTACTTGTTGAGATAGAAGCGTCGTACTATCTATTTCGAAAAACGGCAAAGTACGCATTAACAAGTGTGTATTCACTTCCTAGATAATACACCACTGACCTAACCTGTCACATCTCACTGATTCCCACACAACCTAATACCCCTTCCTAATCAATGAATGGATCAGTCCAAAATAGGAAAGCGTGCCATGAAATATCAATTCTAAAGTATTTTATACGGTACATTGCTACTGTATTCAACGGGAATAAATAAAAATGTTATACAAATTCGTAGTGTACACATGTAACAGACACATGTGTAGTGTATTGGTGTAGTAATCGCGTAATATCTTGTTATAGATTTGGGACGTAAATAAACCGATCAATGGCTCTCCGATGTGAAATGTTACTGTTATAAGGTCGGATGTGAATTTTAACACGGGGCGCTCTGGTCTCGTAGGGACAATAATATACATGCATATAATATTATGGGGGATTTTTCCTCCCCCAAACGGAGGGATGTTTTTGATAGATTAAGACGGCGAATTGAATTATACAGGAGACATCAAAATAAAACTGCAGCTCGAAACGACAATACTATAAATAGTTTGTACGAAAGAGAGGGACAGGAGTCTTTATTATTAAGAGAAAGGTGGCTGCAAAGTAAAGCAAAGAAGGCTTCCAAGTCCAAAAAGGAGAACAATTCTGGAGAACATCGAAATATTGGATTAACGGTAAGTGTCCATTGTTACAATTTGTATGTAGTATTGTTCATGACCTCTTTGTTGACATTTTGATGAATGGGATTGTCCGGAGTCACGTGTCATTGTGTTAGGTCTGACCAATCGGACTGGTCAATTTCATCAATAATTGTTCGTTACCTGGGGCGTGAAGTGTGTTTGATCAATTGATTTACAGGTGAAATCTTGAGATTAATTAATGTAATATACACACATTTTAAGATAAAGGAAAGCTTAACTCAACTGTTTGTCATTTGTCGTTTTTAAGTAAAATAAGAATAAGTAATAAACTTCTGGTCAAAAATAAACTCAAAATGTGCCAAGTTGTTTATTTTGCATTGTGGAACCTGTTGAAAATGATATACAATTATGGAGGTAAATGTTAAGAGGTTGTTTAGGTCTAATTTTAAAAACAAGACAGGAATTGTTTTAGTCCTGAAATTGCCGTTTTATAATTAAGAAATAAAACATGGCTGCCATTCTATATTGTCATTATAACATGGGCTTGAGTTGTTTTTGCAAATATTTTATCCCGAGCGTTAGCGAGGGGTAAAATATGCAAAACAACGAAAGCCCATGTTATAATGACAATATAGTACATTTTTTGTATTTGGCGGGTATGATTTATTTCGATTCTAATATGGAAATTTCACCCATTTTACATCCGAAGCGAGCAGCGACTATCAAATGGTTCTGTAACATCTTGATTTTGATAAATAAACTCTCTGACAAAAAACTTTCCACAAATACAATAAAAACTTACTTTTGTTTAATTTAATTGCTATTTTTTCTGTAGAAAATGCCTCATGTCCTCTTAATCTCCCTTCAAACTTTCCAACCAACGCTGCTTACGAACCGGACATTACAATTTTATTTGTGACGTCACAAGTACTGAAGTAGGAAAATTAAAGTTTGTCCCGAACATTGCCTTTTCAAGTAGAAAAAAAAATTCCATAATGAATTTCGGAAACAAATTTTATTAAAAATTTGTTAGGGGATGGTAGATTTTGACAGTTAAAATGAAAAATAGATTCAAAATATGCAACAGAAACTATGCATCTTTTGCGCATGTGCTAAGAGTGTTATATTGGTATTATAGCATGACTCTATTTACAAAGCTAATACAGGAAGCCATATTAGAATGATTCCCATAAAAAGACAGACATGTAATTATATTTCTCTGAAAAAGATTTAAACAAATTTTGTTGCATTCATTGTTATTTTAAATTACATAATGTGTGTTAAATCAAGTTGTACATTGACAGCATGTGCACAATATCACAAATTTTAATAAATTGTCCATACAGGTCTTCATAGGACCAAAATATATATATATATATATTTTAAAATACAATGTTTTCTTAAATCAGAATAATTTAGTTAAAATGGTACCTAAAATTTTTATTTTTGATGGGATTTTGATGGGATTTTTTTCTTTAGATTCCTCTTGATATAAGCTTTCAGTAGTATGCCAACAGATTTGTCGTAGCTCTTACCGTTTTGGAGCTATAAGGGGACGAAGGGGCCAAAACTGCAAACTTGCAGATTACGTGAATTTTTTATTTTTCGTCTGAATTTGATGGGATTTTTTTCTTTAGATTCCACTTGATATAAGCTTTCAGTAGTATGTCAATGGATTTGGTGTAGCTCTTACCGTTATAGAGCTATAAGGGGTCAAAGAGGAACCATAAGGAGTCATAAGGGCTAATTTTCATTTTCCAGCTAATTACTGAGTCAATCCCCTTATTGTGTCCATGCAATTATTGTATCAATCTCTTTAGTATGTCCACACTCACTTTCAGTTACACTTGTTCAAATTTTAGTGGTCTTCATGCTGCGGTCGTATCATTCTGCGCTCGGCGTAGCCCTTTATTAATTTTATTGTTGTAATGTCGGTTAAAAGCTCTACAGAGCTTATGTTTTGTTTTTACTATATATCCGACTATAAATAAAGTGTCTTAGTCTTAGTCTGTCATGTAACTCCCATTATGGGGGAAAACCCCCATGGAGGCTTTGAAAATAAAAAGTAAAATTTGTAAATTTAAGGCAATATGATAAAGTTAAGAAGCTAGAATACATGTAGCTTGAATGTGACTATAAAACACATTAAAGCATTAACAAATAAAAAATATACGTGACCAGCCCAGAATAACCCTTTTTATAGGATTTTACATTTTGGGACACAAAATCATAAAACCCCCATGGAGATTTCCAAAAGATGAAATCTGTTTATTCTTTCTCATTCATCATGTTCATATATGGCGAAATTTGGTAATGTTAATTACAATGGAAAATTAGAGAAGTTTAGTTTCCTGCCAAATTTTGAATCATTTATGTCTGAAAAATGAGATGTTTAACTTGCATTGAATTGCTTCATTTTTTTAACACAAAATCACATTTATATGAAATCCTTTTTATTTTCAAATTGAGTAGCAAACCCTCTTAAATAATATTACAAGGGTTAAGTTTATTTAGAACAATGAAAAAAAGGGGAATTGAATTATTAATGAATTATATGCAGTGCATGTTAAGTGCAAAATATCTTTGTTAGGCTTAACATGTTTCTAGTGGCCAAGAGAGGATCAGTATTTCAGTTGCTTACGGAGTAAAGGTGAAGGGAAAATGAATTTGAAATCCAAAAATACATGGCAATATAGTGTAGGCAATTAATGCAACACACAGTCATTTTGAAGCAACATTTTTAAGGCCATTGTCATGATTGTAAAATAATTCCTTAATTCTCGTCCAGTATTTTTAAAATGAAGAAAATTATTCAAAACAAATAAAAAAAAACACATTAAAATTTTTGAGGGGGCTGATCAACAAGTGGGAAAATGGGATAAGAATCAAGATTTGTTTTTATTATGGCCTAAAGAGAAATGTTATTAACTGGACATTGATATGGTTTTTTTCACATTTTTTTAAAGAACAAAAATTATCAGAAGGGAACAAAAAATAGGGAAATATTTCTCAAAATTTTTAGAAAATTTGCTTGATCATTTAGGAAAGGGCCTATTTTCAGCCTCTGAGAATTTGCTGAAAAATCTTGATGGGCGTCTTGACAGTACTTTGTGTACATGTTACTCCTTCAGACTTGTATTAGTAACTTGCATAATTGTGCTGGTATAAGATTTTGACATACTTGCAGTGATAAAATTCAAATGTAGGTTATTTCATTATTACACTCAAAATAAATCCCTGATAGTGAACTTTTTAAGTACACCATGTAATATAGAACTTGATAAAAAAAAAATAGATATTTCAGTGAAATCCAGGTCAAATTAACAAATTAAGAAAATGACTTTTCAGAAGTACTAGTAAATGTCTTTTAGGATAATCAGGTGGTAAACGCTGCTAAAACATCTTGTTTGAAGAAATGAGCTTAGTATGTAGTATGATGGATACATCTACATGTACCAGTGTCCGTCAAAGAAACAGGCAAAGTGCAATGGTACAGTGGCACATTGAGGAAAAAAATGCAAACATTGATGTTTGGTTTTAATAAAACTTACCAAGAAAACGTCAGTTTGTTAGATAAAAGTTCTGTGTTATTATGCCTTTTTGAGTTATCAGCGTCAGACATTTAGTTAGGGAAAATTTTCCTGCCATATTTTTTTCTCTATAATCAGTCAAAAATTATCTAACTCATGTTCGAAAGTAAAAACTTTTTTGGATTTGTTTTTATGACCAAATGAATACATCTACATTTTAAGCCAAAAAATACTGAATCTAAATTTTTGATGTGCCGCCCACTGCCTGACTCTTAGCTGGAATACTATTTGAGATCTAAATCTCAATGGAATATTACACCTACCCTGTTTCAGTGTCAACCAAAAGATATAACAATAGACATAATAAGTCTATGATATAATTACAAATTGACACAACACTCCACACCCCTTAAAATGCCAAAAATTGCAAAAATGCTCACACAAAAATGTGACATTCAACAGAGGGTAACACTTTAAGAAAAAGAATTTTAAAAAATCAGAATTTCTCCCAACATGACCTCTAACCACCATACATTTTGCGTCTTTGATATGTCCATGTATGTATATATATTGTCCCCATATGTACATGGTCACATGATACATGTACATGTACTAGTACATTATTGTACATGTATATGTATGTTGCAAGTTAATTACCCTTTATAACCCACCAAGCAAAGTGGCAGGGTGATACATGTACCCTGATCAGTCATTCCGTCTGTTTGTCTGTCTGTTCAAAAAATTGTCCCCATACATGTAATTACTTCGTATGCACAAATAGATAAATATTGACAAGTACAATTAACAACAGCAGGTGAGTTAATCCTCTGTTTATCACTTTTCAGACATCCGTGAATGTCGGGTTGGAGGTCTGACAATTTCACCCTGTTTCAACCACAATTCACCGATGTCGGATTGAGTGAATTTTAACTGAATGCCTCTGTTTGTACTGTATCTATATGTGTATGGACACATGATACATGTACTTAGTATCGAGGAATGTATGTATGTTGCAATTTAATTACTCTTAATAACCCACCATGCAAAGTGGCAGGGTTATACATGTACCCTGATCAGTCGCACTGCATGGTCATTACATCTGTCTGTCTGTTTGTCTGTCTGTTCAAAATTTAATTATCTCTTGCACCTGATAATTACGTTCCTGTAAAGAAATAACTGATGTCTCTACAATGTTAACTTGGTGGCCACATTATAAAACATGCAAAACTCAAACCAAGTCACAAAAATGTTCAGCATATCAAGATCTAATGGTCAATTTTTTTTGTGAATTAAATTTTTTTTGTCTTAATTAGAGGTAGAGCAAATTGCAAAATGTTCAGTATATTAAGATTTACTTACATAAAAATTTTGAAAAAAAATCCAAATACCCATATAGGAGTTATTTCCCTTTATTGGTCTTTTTTTTATCTTTTGTCTTATATTTCAAAAACAATTTGAGATAGTGGTAAAGTTTAAATTGCAAAAATGTTCAGCATGCTAATGACTACATTTTATTGAACATGTCAAGTTGTGTGACATCATCAGAGGGTACATTGTATAACCCCCTCCCCCACAAGTCCAGAGTACATGTACGTCCAAAATTAGAGAAGTCCATAGTTTATTTTTGATTTTTTTTAATGCTTTGAGTTTTAAATCCATGGAGTCTATGGACTCATGTGGTCCAGTCTAAAGTACACCCAAAATAAGACCAAAGTCGAGTCTGGAGTCCAGAAAGGGCCACGACTTAGTATCTCGAGGGCACGAGTTAGTATGTGGTGGGAACAAGATACATGTAGTATCTCGTGGGAACAACATAGCTATCTCGTGGCCACGACTTAGTATCTCGTGGCCACGACTTGGTATCTAGTGGCCACAAGTCAGTATGACTTAGTATCTCGTGGCCACGACTTAGTATCTCGTGACCATGACTTAGTAAGTCGTGGGAACGAGATAGCTATCTCGTGGCCACGACTTAGTATGTAGTTGGAACGAGATAGTATCTCGTGGCCACGACATAGCTATCTTGTGGCCACGACATAGTATGTCATGGCCACGCGATAGAAAAAATTCACATGTCCCCTCCATGCTTCCGTACAATAGTCCGTTGTGGTTCCCTTTTAAAATATGTCTTGCATGGCTGCATTTCTTCCAAGATTGCGACAAGGAGGGAAATTAGTTCATCATTGAATCCTCTGAGAACACACATTCTAAGATATTCTCCTCTGAAACTACTAGGCTAATTGAATCGAAACTTGGTTACTACAGTCTTTAGTTGGACCTAATTGTCTGGCAAGTCGGCATCACAACCAAGATGGCCACCAGTAGGCAACATAGTTTGATATTCCTCTGAAACAATGAAGCCAGTTGGATCCAAACTTGGATGGTCACAATATTCCTTTAAAAAATTTGTCCATCTAGGCTGCAGCTCATCCCCAAATGGGCAACAATTGGGAACTTAGTTTATCATTAGACGTCATGGGAAAACACATTCAAAGATGTTCTCCTCTGAATTTACATGTACATGTTTTTTTGTGTACATGTGTTAGGCCAATTAGAACCAAACTTGTCCATAAATAGTCCTTAGTTGGTCCCCTTCGAAAAAAAGGTCTGCACCATATTTAAAATGGTTAATTGCCATTCGGAAATACATGTCAGTTCAATTTTGAAGCAAATAACATCAAGGCAATTTGAAAATGAGGCCCTTTATTATTTAGATTATTTGGACTGTCTATGTCGGCCATTGCCCAGTTGAGCCATGCAGGCTCTTGAGAGCCTTTTGTATTTTCTCAAATACAGAAAGTTCTCCCAATTTGAAGGGACCTGGGCCCAGTCCCAAAAAGGTGAGAAAAACACTGACCTAGACTTTCACACACACGCTGAAACACTGAATGGGTTGACAGTGGCGGATCCAGGGGGCAGGATGGCTTGTGCCCTAAGGTTTGAAAATGTTTAAAATTCCTAGGTTTTTTTCGGAAAATTTGGTACCCCCTTTTTGGCAAAAATTATGGGTGGGGCAAAATGTTGGGAAAAAATTGATCATTTGAAAGATACAATATCAAAAGTTCAAAAATTTTATAACTCTTTCCTGCAAAATTAGTTTTTAGGCATATTATATGTGTAAAGTAATTTTGTTATCCACCAGCTCTTAGTGATACGTTACCTTCCTAAACAATTCAAACGGCCACCCCAGGTTAATGCCCGAGCAAGCAAAGCAAACAAGAACATGGCAAACAAATTTTTCGTCAACATGGTCGATCTAGGAAAAAAGCTCTAAGAGGCATACATTGTCGAAATAACCATCTGCAGATCTAAAATTAGATTGCACTGTAGATATTTCAACAAAAAATGTATGGGGATTTGAAGGCACTTCACTTTATTAATGTTTTTTTTAATCGTTGATCAAGTTACAGTACACGCAGAGTGTCTCAGTTACAAAACATATAGGTCTGACATATTTCACAAAGTAAACATCAGCAAATGTCTGTGAAAATACCAGCAAACTTCCTGTTGTAATGTCAGTTTAAACACCAACATTTCACCATCAATTTTGTGTGTTTTCACCCGTGTCAGACAGGGTGTTTTGTAACTGAAACACCCTGTCTGAACTTTTTAAGAAAAAGTTATAGGTGTTGGAGTAGTTGGAGTCTTAAGCTTCCAAACCATGCCTTTCATATACATGTACAAATACCTACAATTTATCATCACGTTTTCAGTTTTTTTTCTTAAGGTGACAGGTACGTAAATAAGCGCCTCTACCGGTAAACGTTACAAATTTGCTTTAGAATGAATGTAAAATACTTAGGGCCCTGCATGGAGATACAGAAATGATGTATGGTAGGTCCTTTACAAAGTTTGCTCATTTCGTTCCTATCTGACAAAAAACATGGCCTCCAGTGCAGAACATAGTATCAACACATTAGTGTGTCAAAAACAATTTGAATCCACACTCATCTGACTTACTTTTGCCCAGAAATTGCGGGGCCCTTCTGACAACGCCAGTTTCAACATACTCTAGTTTTATATTTTCACTTTAGATTATTGTCGTTTCAAACTATATCCTACAATTTTTCTGAAAAATTGATATTTTGTTGCTAAAGAAATTTATGTTTTTAGCTCGCCGGGACGAATGTCCGGAGAGCTATTGACATCACCCCGGCGTCGGTGTCGTCAGCGTCAGCAAAACTTTAACCTGACTTGTGGAATGAAGACCTGAAGAACTAGGATGTTGATATTTGGTATGTGGCATCCTTTTGATGAGAGCTTTCTTTTGGTACCATACTTGTACACATTTTGACCTTGACCTTGCCCTAAGGGCAATTTTTAAAAAACTTTACCTTGCCTCTAGAAGGTAGGCTTTTAGTGGTAGGGTGTTCATATTTGGTATGTAACTTCCTTATCAGGAGAGCTTTCTAAAGGTACCATATATGTAGACATTTTGATCTTGACCTTGCCCTTAGGGCAATTTTTAAAAAACTTTAACCTTGGGTCTAGAAGGTAGGCTTTTAGTGGTAGGGAGTTCATGTTTTTTATGTAACTTCCTTATGAGGAGAGCTTTCTAAAGATATTATATTTGTAGACATTTTGACCTTGACCTTGCCCTGAGGGCAATTTTTTAAAAACTTAAACTTCACTTCAAGAATGAAGTTGCTTAGTGGTAGGGTGTTCATATTTGGTATGTGACGTTCTTTTGATGAGAGCTTTCTAATGGTACCATATTTGTAGACATTTTGACCTTGACCATATTGACCTTGCCCTGAGGGCAATTTTTTAAAAACTTTTAACTTTGCTTCTAGAATTAAGTTGTTTAGTGATAGGGTGTTTAAATTTGATATGTAACTTTCTTGTGAAGAAAGCTTTTTATTACTTTCGAGTTTATTGTGCATTGAAGTTACTGGAATCCCCGGCGAGCTATGTTGTCTTCTGACAACTCTTGTTTTTTCGTTTTCGTGGTAGAGATCGCTGAATAGATGTTCATCTTTCAAATCACGCATAAAATCAAAACTTTTATCGACGACATCGCTACACTGCGCATCGCTATTTTTACGGCGGGTTTTATGGAAAAATCCATTTTCAGAGTGCCTATTCTATGTTCAACTATTTATACCGGCGAAATTAATCTGGTGACCCTATATAAAATTTACACCATTAAAATGGGAATTTCATTGTTTAAAACAAATCCTTTATGCAGAAAATTGTAGGATATACGTTTTCATAAACGCACAATTTAAAGACTTTTTCTGTACGTTTTGTGGATTCTGTATGAAAACAACATAACTGATTTATTTTTCAATCGGTCATAATTATTTAAAACATAAAAAGAGCTTAACCGATATTATTTCGCATTGGAATTCAGCTCTTGCACTTGCATGTCAAATTTCATCGAAATACGGGAACTTTGCTATTTACGTACCTATTACCTTAAATATTTTTTCTGTTAAAGGTTAGATTTCATGTTTTCCTGTTTTGTATAAAGGACACTTTAATAGTTTCAAGTAAATGTTGAGAAAATAATAAAAATAAATAAAGAAACTATCTTGTCAGGTTTTATTCATTTAAAAGCCCTGTAATTACATGAACTGATGCTCGATAAAAGATGACAAGAAATAAAATTTGAGATATATAAACAGTATTTGATCTGTACACCTGTGCGAACTGTACCTGTGGGAAATCCAATAACAAATGATATAATATTTATTATGAAACATTGTTGAACGATGAAGCGTATGTTTTCAGACTGGATTTAATTTCATATTTAAATTATAAATGTTACTGCTATTATCGTCTTAAAAAACGTTTAAAATATGACTCAATTACACTTGTACGTAAGACATTTAAACAACTGTTGGATTACCCAGTCCCAGTGAACTGGATATCAGCGGTTTCCCAGTCTCCGATCCGCATATTAAACTGGTTCCGTTTTTAAAATAGCGCCTATATTCCTAGTCTCTGAACTCAAATATATATTAACTGGTTCCTTTGGTGTGCCAGTGTTCTGAATATTAACTGGTTCTGTTTAGTGCGCCAGTCCCTGAATATAACTGGTTCCGTCAGTATATTAATCTGGTTCATTTCCCAGTTCCTGAAAATTAATTATATAAATTTTCCCCGTTTCCGAGTCTCTGAAACTGGTTTCTTTTCCCAGTCCCTGACCATGTGGTGGTTCGTTTCTCTTGCCCGGGTTAGACCGTTTGCTTTCGGTCTATTCGGTTTTGCTTTCGTTTCTAGATCTTAGTTCACCGGTTTGTGACCGGCGCATTCGGTTTCAAGATGGCGGATCAAGTTTAAGTCTATTGAAACTAAATGCAACAAGAATAATAGTCATTGCGACCATTTTGCAAGTTAATGCCGCTTTTTTTAATTTTTATACGCCAATTAGATAGCTATCGGTGCACTCGACTAGCTGCATGCGACATCTTTTCAATTTCTCGCCGTTCACCTCTGATGCTTATAACGATTTATTTCAATGATACCGTATCGCTAAACACTGAAATCGTAAGATTGTTGATACTTATAGATCTATCGGGTATATATCATGTGCATCAGCTGATTAGATGACAGCATATGGGTTTTAGACAGACATTTCTAAGACTAAATACCAAATCATATTGGATCTAATATTCATCTGAATTAGCCCGCTTCATAGCTGTAATTACTCAATAAATTACTACCGAACAGAATCGCATGAAAGCCAAATTATTTGAATTTTGATTAATTTTGTTGATTAATTCATTTTTGTTCTGTCTTTGTAGAAATTACTGAAGAAAAAGATCGATAACAGTCAGTCAGAGACACAAAATATCGACACTAGTGCTTTTGATTTTGATGACACAGATACTATTACAACCCAAAAGACTGTTAAAGGTGGGTCTGGGGTTGACGTTTCCGTTCGTATTGTACAGGAAATCACAGGAGGTAACTCACAACAAGTGCAAACAAATGTAGCTGTTAGTACAACTGTCAAAACGCACATAAGTGGATCCGAGTCAAAAGATAACACATCAACTAGCGTTGAAACAAGTACAAAATTTGAATGCAAACAAGAGCCTTCCGATGAGATCCCGTGCGTAAATTCAAACAAATCTGACATTAGCCACACTGGCTCTTCTGAAATCCTTGACCAAGAGGAGCTTGAAGAGATTTTAAAAACTATTGAAAAAGATGACGGAAAGTTGAGTGAAGAAATTTTTGAAGAGTTGCAAAAATTTGATCAGATTTATAGTAAAGTATCCCAAGAGGATAGTAATGATTCAAGTATGTTCGGAAGCATGACGGGTAGTTCTCCAGGTTTACAAAAACAGCCTCCATATGATCCCGGGAATACGGGAAGTTCTGGGAATATGTTTGAGAGTCCCGCATCAAATCCCGTTAGAACTCCTCCGGTTCAGTATAGACCTCCAACAGGCGCAATAACTACTATGAGTGAAACAGGTCCTGCGGCTGAAACGTTAAAACAAATGGCCGCTCAACACCAAAATAACCAACATCATGGTGGCACATTTGGTGTCAAACAGTTTAATTCTCATGTGCAGGATCCAAACTATAATGGATATCCAACGACTATTGATCCAACATATTCCCACCAGCAAGGATATATGAATCAACAAAATATGAACAGTATACCAAACGGCTCGCTTTACCACGAGGGTAATCCAGATATGTATGCAGGTACTAAACCGTTGACTCACTATCCGGGTTCTGCCGGAAATAATACACCATCATCTCTTCAGCAATTGCAAAATCAGGTACAGTCGTTCAGTCAAACTCCGCAAATGGAAATTACACAAACACAACAAATGCAAGTGACGGATGGCTCGAGGAGGATGCAGATGTCTCAAACTCAACAAATGCACATGAGGCAACCACCACAAAATATAACTATGTCTCAACATCAGTCATTCACAATGGGGAATAACATGGCACAGCGCCAATCACCAGGATATATGACCGAACAAATGAAAATGCAACAAATGTATCAGGAAAAAATGCGACAGGAAAGGCACCACAGTATGCAAGCTGCTCAAATGCAGCCTTACATGAGGCCACCGCCGGAATATAAAATGCAACAATCGGCACCAGAAGGTTACCCTTCCAGTGGTAGCCGGCAAAATCCTTTACAGACAATGCAAGATATGGTTGAGCAAACATCAGGTTACGGGAATGTAAAATCCGAAAGTCCAAATCCACATCTTCAAAATGGAATGATGCATCAAATGGCTGCTATGCAGAGAGGAACAGTTAGCTCAACCATAAATTCCGGTCCTATCATGTCTCAAAATGATCCATCTCAAACAGGGTTTATATCGCACATTCAGCGGCAACAATCTTATCCCGATGCTCATATGGACACTTCTATGGCACGTCAAAATCGTCAAAATGGAAACAACTACACAAGTTCTATTATGCGGAACCAAAGGCCACCAAACGTAAACGTTGGACCGGATGGTTTAAACATTTCCCAACCCCGAAATCAAGAATGGCCTCGCCATATGATGCCACAACATGCAAGTATGAATGGAATGGTAAGACCACAAAATCAAAATATCATGTACAATAATTCATATGCATCACAAACAGGAACTAGTGTGGCCAACGGCGTAGGCATGAATCAAACGCGACCAATGCAAATGGCTGCAATGCAATCACAAGCAGCTATGATGCAAAATAACGCACAGACGCAACACATGTTAATGCAACACCAGAGTTTGCATATGTCACAGAGAATGCCTATGCCTAATCAAATGGCGAACTCGGGTAATTCTAATTTTAATCAGCGTCCTCATCAACAAGATGATTTTATGAATATTTTAGACAGTGCTTCTCAAACTGGAAATTCCGATTATATTGATAACATGGCCGCCCAGAGTACAGGCGTCAGCAGTGATGCTGCGTGGTTAGACGAAATTTTAAGTGGAAAGTGAACAAATCTTGCATGCATTCGAACACATTTATATGTCAGATTACAATGGAATGCGTTAATTACACTGAATCATTTTAAAGGCGATAAAATGACTATACAGCGTTACCGGACACTACCTCTACACAGAAGATCTTTGTATCACCGTTGTACAGAGATAAGTTTCCTATTTCTTTATTATCACAAAGAATGTTAATTCAGGGAAATTCAAATCAAACGGATTGTTGAAAAACAAGGAGAATGCCAACTCTTTTGCACTGGTTAATAGGTGCCAAATTGCAAACCCTTTATAGACGGGAAAGTATTTTTTTTATTATTTTGAGTGTTAAGGAGCATAATATGGCATTCATCAACAATGAACATTATTGTTATTGGCACCCCTTATTTTAAGCACAACTTACATGAAATCATGTATTAAAGTAATTCCAGTTTTATACAGTTAATGTTTTTTATTGAATGTTTCAGGAGAGTCAGATCTCTTAGTTTTGTAAATGTATTTGTTATGCACTTTCACAATGTATTTCAGTTACACATATTTGTATAAAATCAAATGCAACACATAATCTAGTCCTTTAACAGAAGTTCTCTTTAGGTTCATGAGGTTCATATTCAACTTTTTCATCGCACTTTCATTTTATGGTTCGGAAAAAAGTGCGATGAAAACCTCGAATATTAACGACATGAGCCTACGAAGGCTTGTATTATAGGACTACGCATAATCATAAAATTTTCAAGACTAGATTTTTGCTAATTTATGGATTGAAAAAGAGAGATACTTTCGAAAGAAAACAAAAAACAAAAATTTTTATATATATTTGGAGATATGTCGCTGTCTTAGTTTACGTCCAGTCCAAACTCGGTAACATAAATTCTTAGCCTTAAACATTAAAAGGTGTAAAAATCGCATTTCACAGCTTCAAAAGGAGGCTTGAAAACGGGGTTGAAGGCGATTTTTTGTCAATTGCACGGACTTAGAAAAATTTTTTTTGGAATTTTCCCTGTTAAAGGGGAGTTCTCACCTCGGAACCTTCCCTCACTGGATCAGCCAATTTCACCAATGACCATGGAAATTTTCCATTTAGTTTGAGATTCACTACTTAAATATGCCCAGATTTAAGTCTATGTCATATTGGTTTCATGACTTCAAGGGATGAACATTATGAAAATTCTAGACATTTTTGCATCTACATGGAATTTAAACTTAATACTTACCGATGTGTTATTTTTACGGTTTAATTTGCCTTTGCCTTTGTACTGCAGTATAGGGTCATTCTGTTCTAGGTGCAGCGCCTCGATTAAAATGCACTATTGCGACATATAGGTGTTTGCTCCAGAGCACATATTTATTTGTATGTCGGAAGAAAACAGATATTTGAAAAAATGAAATTGGTATTAAATCATGTAATTTTGCTCCAAAGTTTCTCTTTATTTGGAATAAAGTTGAAAGGATTACATGCATTGGAATACAATAAAATGCATCTTCCAAAGTCGGATGTACCGAGTCCATGTACGTTCGGACTTCGAGGGAACGTCCCTGGACTCAGAACACCTGACTTGAAAGGAAGAGTACTATGAAGAATCGCAATTTCACTGATATGTAAATAGCCATTGTATCATTAAAACGTTGTATATTTGTAGATACTTAAGTTGATTTCTAGAAACATACTTGTTGAAAATTAAGTTTTATAATTAAAACATTTTACAATATGTTAGAATTATTATATCTGTTTTAATTTACTCTTAATTCTTGTAATACATAGCGTTCATTGTCCCCTTGTTGGTTTCGTGTCATCCAGTGAACTTTGGTAGTTTGTTCAGAAGCTGCAACTTTTTACAGAAATTGCAATGTCAGTGCAGAAATTTTATGTCCTACCTGCGTTAACTAAAAATCACTAGGTGATTTTCTTTTAGGGGTACTGAATTTATGTGAATGAATGACTGTGATTTACGAGCTCGATTTCTCAAATTTTCTGACTATAACTGTTATAATTCCTATTTGGGAATTCCACCAATTTCTCCGATGACAAATTTAAATTCCCTTTTCAGTACGACCTATCATTTAGCAAGACCCCTTCTCCATGTTTTGCATGCTAAGGAAAATGGTTCACCGGCGTGCCAAGGCTCCGAAAAAACGCCTTCCGACGGGCTTTCAGAAAAAGGGATTCCTGTCAATATTTTGCAACTTGTTAGGTCACCTGGCCTACAATTGCAAGGCCACGTGAGGTATTGCCATTACTTGGTTTCCGTTGGTGTCCGCCTGTCCGTTGTAAAACTTTAAAAAATTTCCTCCTCTGAAACAATTAAGCCAATTTTAGCCAATTTCAAAGGTTTCTTCTGAAGCCACAACGCTATTGGAACCATACATGGCCACAATAGTCCTTGTCTGGGTCCTTTTAAAATGTATCCACACTTGGCCCGAATCATATACCAGGGTGTCTAGATTCAAAATTGTGTTCGATTAGTTCCATGATCAAACAACAGGGTTACCGTTACTACAAAACTATCACATAGGAGTAAATTGCTGTGCTTTGCTATTGATTTAAAAAAATGGTTACAGTTATCAAATATCTTTCTTTGGAGTAAATGTGATCAGCATGACAAGATCTACCTACCGTGCGAGTTTGAAGAAAATCTGATGACATGTGTTTGGGGTATTGCCCTTTTCCGTTAAATTTTCAAAATATTCATTTTTTATACGCCCGTCTAATGACGGACGTATTATGGTATACCAACGTCCGATTGTCTGTCCGTCCGTCCGTCTGTCTGTCTGTCTGTCTGTCCGTCCGTCCGTCCGTCCGTCCGTCCGTCCGTCCGTCCGTCCGTCTGTCTGTCCGTCCGTTTCATATGTCGCGCTCTAACTTGATAACCATTTTGCCAATTCACTTCAAACTTTGCAGAGGTATTGGGTATGATGGCCTCACGATCTGTATACTTTTTCGGGAAAATTTGATTTTTCTTGTAGGAGTTGTGGGACTTAATTCGCCAATTTTAAGGCAATTTTTTACATGTCGCGCTCTAACTCGACAACCCTTTGGTCGATTCACTTCAAACTTTGTAGAGGTATTGGGTATGATGGACTCACGATCTGTATACTTTTTTGTGAAAATTAGATTTTTGTTGTAGGATTTATGGGACTTTATTCGTCAATTTTAAGGCAATTTTTTACATGTCGCTCTCTAACTCAACAACCCTTTGGTCGATTCACTTCAAACTTTGTAGAGGTATTGGGTATGATGGACTCACGATCTGTATACTTTTTCGTATAAATTCGATTTTTCTTGTAGAAGTTATGGGACTTTAATCAATTTTAAGGCAATTTTTCACATGTCACGCTCTAACTTGACAAATCTTTGACCAATTCACTTCATACTTTGGAAAGATATTGTGTATGATGGCCTCATGATCTGTATACTTTTTCGTTAAATTTTGATTTTTCTTGCAAGAGTTATGGAACTTTATTTATGAATTCTTAGGCAATTTTTCACCTTGACAAAGCAATGGCTAGTTCACTTCAAACTTTGTACAGGTATTGGATATGATGGTTTCATGGTCTGTATACTTTTCGTGAAATTTTCGATTTTTCTTGGAAGAGTTATGGGACTTTATTTTTCTCAAATTTAAGGCAATTTTATACATAATGCACTCTTAACTGATTAATAGTTTGATCAGCTCACTTCAAATTTTGCAGATTGATTTATTAAAGAGATATCATGCTTAATTGGGCAGTTATAGGTGTATTCTAAATTGAGAACCACATTCTTTAATCACTTAAAGTTTTCAAGGGGTGACGACGGGCGTATCATGCGACTTGGCGCAGCTGTTTATTTAGTTTTTCGTTTAAAAAACTATAACAGAGATCAACGTTAAATTGCAAAAAAATTCAGCATTTCAATATCTATCCATCGGGAAATTTTGAAGAAAATCTGAATACCCCAAAAATTTTAGGAGTGGTCAAATGTTCGTTATTTTAAACATTTTACCGTAAATTAAAAAAAAAACAATTTGATAAATGCAAAATTGTTCAGCATGTCAAGGACTACATTTGATTTTATAATTGAAGTTTTCTGATGTGCCTGTACGTCATCCAAGATGATTGCGTGCGGGGAACTTAGTTTAACATTGGTCCCTATGTGAAAACCTGGCTAATTGGAATCATATTTTTGTCCTTGGTTCCCTTTTGAAAAATTTGTCCGACAAGTCTTCATCAGATCTAAGGTGGCCACCAGCGGGATCAAATTTTTACATTGGGCCCAATCGGAAAGCAGTCAATCTGAAGCCACAACGCCTATTGGAACCATACTTAGTCACAATAGTCCTTATCTGGGTCATCTTAAAAGCTGTAACTCATCAAAATGCAAGTAGGGAAATTAGTGTAACATTGAACCATATTGGAGAACAAATTAAAAGACCTTTTCCGAAACTACTTGGCTTATTGGAATCAAACTTGGTCAGAACAGTACTTGGGGGTCCTCTTTAAAAATAATTTTGTCTTAAAAAGTCTGCACGTTATGCAAGATAGCCGCCGACGAGGAACTTAAACATTTTACGTTTAGGGAAACCTATTTCGAATATTTTCTCCTCGATCTGAAACTGCATGGCCAATTTTGAACCAAACTTGGTCACATCTGCCCTTAGCTCTTTTTGAAAATAGCGTACGGCAAGTCCGTGTCTTATCCAACACGACTGTCGGCAAGGAACATGGTTTAACATTATACCCAATGGAAAATATTCAAAGATCTTTCCATCCGAAGCCAAATAGCCAATTATAACCAAACTTGGTCACAATAATCCTTGGGTGGTCTCTTTAAAAATGCATGTGTTTTGGATATTTGGGTTCACCAATAATGGCTGCCAATTGCAGTGAGAACTTGGTTTAACGTTGAACCCCGCGGGACAACGCGTTTAAAGACCTTCTCCACTGAAACTTCTTTTCCTGGTGGAACCAAATTTGGTGACAACTTGTCCTTTGACAAATGTGTTCAGCAAGTTCACATCAGATCGAAGAGTAAACCGAGTTTAACGTGGTACCCTTTGGGAAACGCTTCAAATGTCTCCCCTGAAACCATTTTAACAATCTTAACCCAATTAAGTCTCAATAATCCTTCGAAGTTTGTCACTTTTATGCTGGTACCTCATCCATCTCCCCCCAAGATGACCGCCAGGTGAAACAAAGTTAAACATTGACTACTACCTGTTTTTGTTTAACTTCGTTTTTTTCCACTGAAGCCTTTAGATATTGGAATTTTTCGTCAATGGTTGATAGTGATGATTTGATATTGAGCTCGACCGTGTCACTTCTTTTCAAGTTCTTCACTCGCCTACTTCCTGCTTTTCCAAAACTTCTCAGACTTCAGCCTTCAGAGTGCCTTCAGATATGGGACTTGTTCGTCAAGGGTTTTTCGGATTATGTACATAGTAATGATTTGATTTTTGGTCTGGAGACTTTGGTATGGCGAGTTGT